>JANBXA010000391.1:1277500-1557500 GCA_030556225.1 Cricetiscus sungorus | reverse complement strand
CTACCTGTTTTTCATCCATCCCCCTTGAGATTTCTGCAAACTTATCCTGTTGTCTGCCAATGCATCTGTCTTATCCTTTCTAACAAGCACCTTTGACTTTAATGAAGAAGGGAGCAGAGGGGACTTGTTAAGAGCATATGACAATGCATAAGGGAAGGCAGGGGTGTGTGGGAAGGTGCTGTGGGCAGAGGGGCCAGCTGGCTCTAACCCTGTGTCCCTGGTGGAAGGTTTCTGCTGTGTGCTCTTCTGACTGGTGTTGACTGCATGACGAAATTCTTCTCACTGGGTTGTGCCATCATGCAAGGCTGCTAGGGGAATGGCACCAACACTGATGATTGATGGCTTTGTCTCCTGCTAAGCTTTAAAATTGCGTGAATGTATACATAATATAGTCATCTTAGGCCGGTCTGGAACTCACTATTAGCTCTGGCTAACCCTGAGCTCTCAGTGACTCTCTGCCTTAACTTCTCAAGCATGGGCTTGAGCTCCCCTGAGCTCAGACTTCCTATTGGTTATATTTGAGTGTGCACACAAGCATGTGTGTGTGTGTGTGTGTGTGTGTGTGTGTGTGCGTGCGTGCGTGCGTGCGTGCGTGTGTGTGTGTGTGTGTGTGTGTGTAGAGGGTGTGTATGCACCCATAGCTGCAGTGTCTGTGGAAGCCAGAAGAAGGCCTTGGATCCCCTGGACTGGAGTTACAGGTATTTCTCAGCTGCCTGAAGTAGGTGCTGGGAACGGAACTCAAATCCTCTGGAAGAGCAGCCAGGGCTTTCAACCACAGGTTCAGATTTCTAAACATCAAACTATTTCCCTAAGTTTGATTTCAATTTTGTGATAACTGTGTGTATGTGTGTATGTGTGTTGAATTACGCGCTCTAATTTTCTTTCTCACTAGGTCACTGGGATATTCTTACCACTTACTTTGTATTTGATCAATTTATTAAGCTTTTTTCCTAACCGTTCTTCAATCAATTCCCTCAAAGATTCTAGAAAATTATCATAGAATCCCCCAATACTTCTGTCTTGAAATTTTTAATAATTGTGTCAAATTTATTTCTTAATATGACTTTATTAATCACATTTTCAGGAAAGATCAGGAAAGATGGTATTGGCCAACAAGGCTTTTAATTTGGTCCTTATTTTTGGATTTTATGGGGCTGTTGTTAAGATTTTATAAGTCTGACTTTATGTGGTGTTTTGAAAGAGATGCCTTTTGTTTTATTTTGGAAGTTAACTTTCATCTTAAGTTTATTAAGGATGTGTTATGGTTCAATGAGAAATTTCTCTGAATGGCCTGTCATTGCTCATCTGATCACTGTGATAAAGACTCCAGCTTTCTCCTGGTTGACATTTGTAGTTTAAAGTTCTTTGGGGCTCTGGTACGAATAATTTTTAGACAGTGTTTGTTTTTGTTTTAATATGAAACTTCACATGGAAAGTGTTCACTGATTGTCTTGTGTACATCAGGTCCTGTGGAGGCCCCAGCGTGCACAGTGAACAAGTCAGACCGTTCTCCCTGATGGATTCAGCAACCTAGGGGGGCCCAGAGGAAAGTGAGGATCCCAGACTCAGGGAGCTGTTTCAGCTGCTCGGGGTTCTCTGTAGCAGAACAAAGCTTCAGTTTTTCGTGTGTGCATTCATGTGATGTGTGTATGCATGTATGTATGTGAATGTGTGTGCATATATGTGACATGTGTATGTGTGCATGTATGCTGGTGTGTATGAATGTGAGGTGTGTATATGTACATGTATATGAATGTGTGTGCATATGTTTGACATGTATATGTGTGCATGTGTGCTGATGTACGTAAATGCATGTGTGTGCATCTATGTGATGTGTGTATATGTGTATATGTGGATGTGTATGCATATGTGTGACATGTATATGTGTGCATGTGTGTGGATATGTATGAATATGTGTTTGTATGTATGTGTATCAATGTGTGCATGTTCGCCTGCATATTTGTGTGTGTGCATATGGGTGATATGTGTATGTGTGTGGATGTGTATGAATGTGTGTGTGATATGTGTGTGTATCAGTGTGTACATGTTCACCTGTACGTGTGTGTTCATGTATGTGTATAAATGTATTGTGATATGTGGTTGTGTATCAATGCCTGCAGGTTCACCTGTATTGTGTGTGTGTGTGTGTGTGTGTGTGTGTGCATTTATGTGACATGTGCATGTGTGCATGTGTGCATATGTGTATGAATGTGTGTGTGTATCAATGTGTGCAGGTTCACCTGTCCATGTGTATGTGGGTGTGCGTGTGTGTAGAGGCCAGAGGTCAGCTTGGGTGCTGTTCCTCAGGTGCTGTTCACCTTTATTTTGAGACACTGTTTGTCACTGCGCTGAAACCTGCCAAACAGGGTAGACCCGGCCATCGGGCCCTGTGCCCTCCTCTTTCTGTCTCCTCAGCACTTAGCTTGTGAGCTCAAGGACCCGAGTTTGACCCCCAGCAGCCACATAAAAAAATCCCCCTGTAATTGTGTGTGCTTGTAATTCCTGTACTGGGGAGGAGGTAGGCGGCACATACACACTGGTGTACTGTGGCCCCCTCACAATCAGGAGACCGCATTATATACTGTGAAACTAAAAATTAATGGTTGAAAGAATATTCTCCCTTTTCAAAGCTGCCTGTTGTTTATCTTCGTGTATTTATGTTGTGTGTGTAAGGTGTGTGTGTATCTGTTGTGTATGGTGTGTGTGTTGTGTGACTGGTATGTGTGTATTGTATGTGTCATGTGTGTATGTGTGTGTATTGTGTGTGTTTTATGTGTGTATGGTGTGTGTATGTGTTGTATGTGTTGTGTGTGTTTTGTGTGTGTAGGGTGTGTGTTGTATGTGTTTTCTGTGTGTAGGGTGTGTGTGTTGTATGTGTTGTGTGTGTATGGTGTGTGTGTGTGTGTGTGTGTGTGGCAGCAGAGAAGATGATCTTGGTTGTTGGTCCATACTCTCCACCTTGTTTGAGACAGGGTTTCACGATCACTGCTGTGCAGCTGGCCTCAGATTCCAGGCCTCCTCCTGCTTCAGCCTCCTCTCTGTGTAGAAGCACTGGGGGCAGACACATGCCCCTGCATCCATCTTTGTGCGGGTCCTTTGTGTGTGTGGGGGAACTCAGGTCCCACTGAGCCGCCTCCCCAGCCCCAACGCCCCAAAGCTGGCTGTTAATCTGCTCTCACCGGGGCTTGGAAGAGTGCCTGATTGTCTGGGTGGAATCGAGGTCCTGGCCTTTGAGAAACAGGGCCAAGTGTAGGTTGTCTTCCTATGGCAAAATTTAGACGTCTCTGGGCGATAAAAACCAAACGAGAAAACAAATGGTGACCAATCGCTATGCTGGATCCCGGGATCCTTCATAATGGGCCACAGAACCACACTTAAAAGAATGCCTTTGAACATTCCATACATGTGTACAATGTGCAATAATCATATCCACCCACCACCACCTCGTCCCGCCCCCCCTAGTGTCCTCTATTTTGGGGGTTACATTTTTAAGGTGCTTTATTTTTAATTTTGTATATGTGCGTGTCTATGTGGGGCTCTGTGCATGAAGTGCAGGTGTCTGTGGGGGCCAAGGGAGGCATCAGAGCATCTGGAGCATCTGGAGCATCTGGAGCTGGAGTTACAGGTGGCTGTGGGCCTGGCGTGGGTGCTGGGAACTGAATTCTGTCCCCTGCTCTTAACCCCTGGGCCACCTCTCCATCCCCCCACCTTTGGTTATTAATGAACTCCTGAATTCAATGTGCACATGGGTGTAGGACCATCCACCGGGGCTGGGAGGCTACCATCAGCTCGGTTCCCAGAGGGCCAATGGCAGCCATCGACAGCCAAGAGCCCCGGCGGCTGAGCCAGGAGCCTCGCGGCCCCTCCTTTATTATGATGTTATTTCAACTGGTTTGATCTGGTGCAGGTAGGAGCCAACCTTTTTAACCCCATTGCCCATGGTGGGAAGGGGCCATCCCTCGCTAGTGAGCCCCTGTCCATGTGACTCAGTAACGCATTTGGGCAGAGTGATCACTCCCAAGTGCCCCCCTCCCAGCTTTCATCTGAATAGAGGAAGTTCTCATAAACACAGAGCAGCCATGACTATGAAACCCCATCAACCCGCATCTCTCCACAGGCACAGACAGGATCGTCTTTGGGAAGAAGCTGAGCCATCTCCAGATGTTCCCTCCCTAGAACAGTACTTTATAAAAATAAATGGGTTTCCAGGGCTATGAATATGTCACAGAAAAACCAAGTAAGAGCTCTCAGCTTGTCACGAAGCCTGGACTTTCACGGGGGCGTGGGAAATCGCTTCATGCTGTTGGGAGGGAGATTGCAAGGGAACTGAAGCCAGGAAAATAAGGAAGGGGCGGGGCTGTGCGCCCCTGCTCCATGGCAGTGTACTTGTCTCCCCGTGATGGGGGCACCACATGAGCTCCGGGTAACAGATGGTATATGACCAAGTTTATAGCCATCACTAGGTTGGTCTGACTAGAAACATCTCAGCCTCGTGGAAGATGTGCACACAGACCCATGGAGTGTTAAATGGCAGCACAGACCCAAGGGTATGTGTTAATTAATTAGTGGGCAAACGTGGTTTGAATCAGAAATTATGGCCAGCTTCGTGTTTTTTCTGGGATTCCTGAGTGTGTGGACGAGTGGGGTCTCTGTTCTTGTGCCTCCCCTTGGGATCTCTTCCCTCTGTCTTGTTCGACTTCCACGTGATAGTTCCTGTTTTATCTTACTATATTTAAAGAAGGAATGAATGGATGAGTGAAAACTTAGTCACTAGGGTAAAGGTTAACAACTGAAATATTATTTGCACCTGCTGGGAGAGGGAAAAAACCAGTTTCCTCCAGTGGAGTTACGCTGGGTATATCGACCAGTCCAGGACAGGCCAGTGTTTAGCAGGGGTCCACCAACATGTAATAGATTCCACCGTGGGGTTTTTTTTTTTTCTCCCTTTTCATTCTGTATTGGCTCTTTGTTTAAGAACTTTAAACTGGGTACATAGGGAAGAGAGGGGATCATGAAGGACTTGGGGAAGAGGAAGAATATGATTGAAATTGATTTACAAAACTCTCCCAGCGACCCGTGTGCTTGAACCCTTGTCTCTCAGGTCTATGGGATCTTAGGATGTGGGGCTTTCTGGAGGAAGTATGTCATGGGGGAGGGTTTGAAGTTTTATAGCCTCCTCCCACTTCCTGTTCTCACTCTCTCTCTTCCTGTGAGGCCAGCCTCACACTCTCAGCCCTGTCTTCTCTGCTATGGAAGACCGTGTCTTTTGTAATTATAAGCTGAAGTTGGACTTTGTCCCCTAAGTGCTCTTTTTTGGGGAATTCTGTCACAGCAACAGGAAAGTAGCTAATGCCACATCAGGAGCTGAGAGGTTGCTGTGAACTGTCTAACCTAGGGAGAAGGCAGAGCCCCGCCTGGACAGTCAGGTGGGCTCCAGTAGCTGAATGTGTAGGGCAGTGTCCTCAACCTTCCTAATGATGCAACCCTTTGATACAGTTCCTTATGACCCCCAACCATACAACTATTTCAATGCTACTTTATAACTGTAATTTTGCTACTGTTACGAATCATAATGTAAATAAATACCTGATATGTGACCCCTGTGAAAAGGTCGTTTGAGTCTCAAAGGGGTTGTGACCCACAGGTTGCTATGACAGAATACTCTGATAGAAAGCATGCTAGGGGAGGAATTTATCCATGTTAACATGGTCTCTCTGGAGGTTCAGCTGCTTGCCGCAGATCCTGTTCATGCCTGAGCACCTCGCTGGCCTCTCTTTCCTTTCTAGCTCCCATGCACAGGCCTCTACCATGCTAAGATTGCTGTTTGTATCACATTGGGTCCACATTCTTTTCTCTGGTGTTGCTTTTCAGAGGACCTGGCCGGAAACACTGCCTGATCCTAAACGTGCATTGGATGAGGTTGACACTGCACTACGTTAATCATGTCTTCTCTTTTGATTGTGTACTCGTGCATACACACAGACACACACAGAGTGTGCGAGTGTGTGCGCGTGTGTGCGTGTGTGTGTGCGTGTGTGTGCGCGTGTGTGCGCGTGCCTGTGTGTGTGTGTGTGCGTGCGTGCATGTGTGTATGTGTGCGTGTGCACATGTGTGTGCGCGCGCGCGTGTGCCTATGTGTGTGTGTGTGCGCGCGCGTGTGTGCGCGCGCGTGTGTGTGCCTATGTGTGTGTGCGTGCGCGTGCGTGTGTGCAGCGTGTGCGCGCGTGCCTGTGTGCGTGCGTGTGTGCGCGCGTGTGTGTGTGCATGAGGTCAGAGGTTGACCTCAGGTATCTTTCTCAATCGCCCTTCACTTGGGATCTTCTCATCTCCACCCAGCACCAAGATTGCAAGCGCGTGCTTGCTGCACTCAGGTCTTTTTCTTTTGGTGAGTGTTGGGAATCCAAACCCATGTCCTCATGCTTGCGACACACTTTCCTGACTGAGCCATCTCCTTAGCCCCTGCTCATCTAAGCGGGCACAGCGATTCTGCTGCGTTATCAGTGGCCACCCCAATGGAGCTGGCACTGTGGGCTTATTCTTCATCAGCTCTCCGTTCTGATTACCTTGAATTAGAAAATGGAACTCTGCACTGATTAATACAATTTTGAGCAGCAGTCGGGGAGAATGGGTACTCCTTGCATTATTGAAGCAGAAAGAGATTAAATCCACAAACTCAAGATTACATTATTCTTCTATTAAACCAAGTATCAGTGATTTTGTTCCAGAAAAATCACATCTTCTGTCACATTAAATTAACGTTATAAATTTAAATTTTATTGGTGTTGTGTTATGTTTGAGTATGATTTAAAAACATATTCTGGATTTATAGTTATATCAAGTTTGTCAGCGTAAGGAGTCTATAGCTACCTTTATGTTTATATGCATTAAAATTAAATTGCAATGAATTTTAAAAATACATAGTGATCCCTTGCGAACACATAAACTCATGCACAATGCTCACATATAATCCTCTATGACGGAGTATAGGACTGAGGGAAAAATCTCTTTAAGTTTTGGGGAAGGAAGACGCCAGCCGCGGCTCCTGGATAAGATGAGCCACGTGGAAATACTTAGATAAGTAGGAATGGGTTAATCATTAAGACAGAGCTAGCCCATGAACAATAATTGGCCAACAGGATTGTATCAAATACGGAGGAGTCTCTGAGTGTTATTTGGGGCTGGTGTGGCGGCAGGCGGGCTGGCGGGTTGGAGGGCTGGCGGAAACATAAATGCTACAGGGCACCACTAGGAAAATTTTGACTGAAAGATTACCTCTTTAAAATGGTGTTTGAGGACAAACTAGTAAAAGCTGGGTTTACGTGGAATGCATAGGACCTAGAGAACCGCAGTCTCACAAAACTGATTATTGGATAAACGAGTTCAACACCGCCAAGCCGAGTTAGCATTCGACTGTGTCAAGCTGTGAGGCTCTATGTATTTAAATGATGGTGTCACATGGGGCTCAGAAGGCCCAAAGACCGGTGTGGCTCTCATCCAGGACCTAGTCTTGACGAAGTGGCATTCTGAGACAAGGAGCAAGTGGCTCTTCACAGTAGGCCCCAGGGGAGACAGGAGGGAAGGGGAGCGTGGGTGCCATCAGCAAGAGGGAGAGTTGAGAGGAAACCCCAGGGGCAGCACCAGTCTGCTATCCGGTGACGGTGACGGTGGCTGGGAAGCCGACCCTGCTTGAGTCTAGGCAGCGGGGCTGTTCTGCTTCAGCCCAGCCAATCACTGCCCATCATGTCAAGAAAGCTTCCCCAGGTAGGCAGCAGGTGATGCCATAGCCGGAAAGTACCTAGGAGCAAGGAGGTGGGGACAACGCTGACATTGCAGGGAAGCAGCTAAAGGGACCCCGGGAAGCCTGCCGCGAGCATCTACAGGTTGTACCATCCAAGCCCAGGAACCAGGGTTTGTCCTGCAGTGGGACCAGTGGTTAACTCATTAATAGCGAAAGGGGGCCTGGGAAGGAAGCTGGTGGATGAGGCACAGCCCTTGGAGTCTTCTGAGGCTCAAAGCATGCTGGGAATCCGTTCCGATGCCTTGTGTCTTCTGCAGCCACCACCATTTCTCAGCCCTTGGCAGCAACACTTCCTCAAGGGCCTTTAGCTCTGAAGTGCCTGACCTCCCATCTGTGTTCTCCTCTCTGCACGCCCCTCGACATCTCCCCCACTGTCTGCCCTCCTCTCTGCGAGCCCCTCCCAGGTCTATACCCACACTTAGAATGAAAACTTCATACACGCGCTTCCCCGATTCGAAAGACTTCACTGCGCCAGGTTCTACCTCAAAGGTTCCGTGTAGTTGTCCGTGACATCCCCTCAGATCCAGCCACACTGGCTTCAGGTCGCCTCTGCGGTTAATGCCACCACACTGCTCCCAGGCATCAGGTCAATTGCTCCTTCTGAGACGTTGAGTCGAAACAACTCCTCCCTCCCTGAGGTGGTTTCTATCAAGGATTTTCCAGAGCACCAGAAAAGGTAATAGATATAGCCCATAATATTTCAGTTCCCCAAACTTGGAGGGGAGAGTCTCAGTTAGGAATGAAAGAAGTAATTGTTTTTCAAATGACAAAATAATAAAGGAATGTTCTTTGTGGAAAATATACAAATGTTAGATCAGGCGAAAGAAGGAAAAATCCACTAGATCTTCATCAATTAGAAATGTCACAGTGGGGGGGCTAGAGAAATGGCTCATCAGCTTAGAGCACCCGCAGCTTTCTCAGAGGGCCCGGGTTTGATTCCCAGCACCCGCACGGTGGCTCCCAACTATCTGTAACTCCAGTTCCAGGGGATCTGACATCCTCTTTGCCCTCCACAGGTACTGCCCACACATGATATACAGAAGATATACATGCAGTCAAAACTCCCAGGCACACAAAATAAAACCAACAAAAATTTAAAACATTAAAAAATCATAACGTAATACTGGTTCTTACTCACTTTTCTTGGTTAAAAATAAATTGAGATAGGTTTCTTGTTTATTTCACAGTCTATAAGGATTCTGCTGTTTGTATGCGAAAGAAATTTGCTACTGACAGAAAGGAAAAAGAAAGACTAACGGAGTTTTACTTCCAGCTTAAACAGGCCTTGGGTGACTGAATCTTTAGCCGTTTTCTTCTTTTCTGTCACTTCGTCTTTTATTAGGTGGGTTGTCTCTGTCTCTTGCTTAGCTATCACACTTACACCAATATATTGTGGACATTTCCCAGTTTAAGGTACACTTTCCTATCTAATTTTACAGCTGGAGATTAATTATAACAGGTGGCCCACAATTGCACCTACTCAGCTTTCATTCACGTATGTCTGTTGTCTTCCGATATTTGCCCCCTTTGTGTAATGGTATCAATGGACGTGTCTGTAGCTAAGTCAGCGTTGTCCCTTTGTGTAATGGTATCAATGAACATGTCTGTAGCTAAGTCAGTGTTTCTCCTTTGTGTAATGGTATCAATGGACGTGTCTGTAGCTAAGTCGTTGTGCCATCCATTCTGTTTCCCAGTCATGTGAACCCTGACTGAATCAGGGGATTCATAGAGCAAACTCTTGGTGTACAGTGTTGAATATGACAAATGTGAAGGTGACAATAGTGATCTTCAGGAGAGAAAGGACATGTCTATAGTTTCTCATCAAGTGCATCTTCCTCAGGATTGTCAGCCTCTTCATCGTGACAGATATTTTCAGGAAAGTTGGTTTCCAATTGGCCACCCTCTCCTGGGTCTCACCAAGCTACGTTCTTTTGCTTACAGCTACTGTATGTCCCACGGTGATTCTTCCCCAGAGGGATTTGTCCCTTTCACCTTCAACAGTCCTGTCTGTGTATTACCCATTCTCAGAGACCCATGCCAGAGCCCTCACCTGCTCTGTCTTCCCACAGTTCTCAGGTCTTATCAGTGGCAGAGTCCTTAGTCTTTTATACTGTACGTCTGTCCATTCCTGCCCTTTATAGAAAGTGGGGTCATGTCTTATTGCTGTGTGTGTGTGTGTGTGTGTGTGTGTGTGTGTGTTTGCACAGGCATGGGCATATGTGTGTTCATATGTGTTCAGGTGTACATGTGTGTATAGGTGGTCATTTATATGTGTGCATGTGTGTAGATGTCAGACGAAAACCTTGGGTGCTATTCTTCAGTTTTTGTCCACCTGTTTTTGAGGCAGGGTCTCTTGTTGGCTTGGAGATCACTGATTAGGCTGGGTTGCCTTGCCTGGAAGCCCCAGGGATCCTTCTGTCTCAGCACCCTCAGTGCTGGATTTACACACTGCCATCACACCTGCTTCTTTTCATGTGGGATCTATGCATTAAAGTCAGGCCTTCATGCCAGCAAGGAAAATTCTATATTGACTCAGATGTCATCCTAGGGCCTCATATCTCCTCATCTTCCCCTTCCTTCCCCTTCTTATTTTTAAAACGTATATGGATGCTTTGCTTGGATGTATATCTGTGCACAACATTCCTGATGCCCTCAGAGGTTGGGGAGAGCTCTGGATCTCCTGGATCTGAAATAACAGGTGGCTTGCAGCTTCCACATGGGTGCTGGAAAATGAACCCAGGTCTTCCTGAAGAGCAGCCAGTGCTCTTAGCCACTGAGCCATCTCTTGTTACTGCAGGTTTTTCCCGCCGGCTGCTGCCAGTCCCGCCGCCACGGTCCCGCTGCCACGTGAGCCCCAAATAACACTCAGAGACTCTGTATTTGATACAATCCTGTTGGCCAATTACCATTATTGTTTATGGGCTAGTTCTGTCTTAATTATTAACCCATTTCTACTTATCTAATTATTTCCACGTGGCTCATCTTATCTGGGAGCCGCAGCTGGCGTCCTGCTTCCTCCATGCTCTACATCTTGACTCCTCCTTTTACTTCCTCTTTCCTCCTCCTGGTCTCCTAGCCCCGCCTATCTGTTTTCTATTGGCCACAGTGCTTTATTAACCAGTATGAGAAACATATATACAGAATCACATCTCCCATCATCTCCTCTTTTCTGTCTAAAGTAAAAGAAGGGGTTTAACCTTAACATAGCAAAATGTACCATACAACAGTTATCAAATAAGAATCACAGTAAACAATATTTAGTCCATTAACATTTTGTAAGACTTTAAGAAAATGTCATCTATCCTATCATTGTGAGTCTAAAGTCCTATATGTAACTTATCTTTAGTCCTTACTAAGGAAAACCTTAACCAAAACTACCTGTCTTCAAGTCCATCAAAGACCACAGAAGGATAATATATAAACTCTAGAAATGACAGAGACAACTCATTGCCTGGTCAGTCACCCAAAGTTCTTCTGTAATGTTCAATCTTCAGTGTGTCTCCAGACTCCTCAACAAAGCAGGAAACTTTAAACTGTCCACCTGTATTGGCAGTTTGTCAGTCATTTTTCTCTGTGTTCTGTAGACTGTCTGGCAGGCAGCCTCTTCCATGAAGCAGGAATCCTGTAGCAATGTCCATCTTGCATCAGCAGTCACCTTTTTGTGGGTCCTGCATGTCCAGTTTCTATAACATAAAGTCAAACAGTCCAGAAGAGCAGTACCTTGCCCAAATGGCCAGTCTTGCCATATTAGAAGCAAACTCCATAACATGTTTCTTCAATGTCCATCTTCCTTTCTGACACAGGTGGTGTTACCAGGAGCAGTTGTGCCTCACTGTCAAGAAAAACCCTAAACCATTTTAAATGCCATATTCTGTAGGTCTTTGAAAGGTTTGAAGAATGCCTATCCATCTCAAATACATCTCTGTATATCTAGAAATCCTAACTAACTTAACTCCAAGTTTTGACTATCATAGGTAACTCTATAATCTGTACTAAATTATACATTATATTTTCCAATGAGCTATATAAACACAATATCTAAACAAGAGGAGAAATATACATATCACAAAATTGACTTTAAATTGTATCAATAAAAGAAAATCCATTCCAAAGCAAAATATTCATATCTATACCATAATTCCCTTTTTACCTTTAAAAAGATTGCTTGTGGTTATAGCCATTTAAAACCAAGCCCATTTAAATATGAAAACAAATATTTATAAACAATATTTGGGAATTTGGGCGTTGTTCTTCCCAAGCTATTTCCTGCTGGTAGAGGGCCCTGACATGGGGGTCCAAAGAAGATGCAGAAATCTTGGCTGTAGTGGTCTGTAAGCTTGTAATGTCCCATTGACGTTGCTTCAGGGGGTCTTGCTTGATCAAACCATATTAATCTGGAAGAAATCCACAGCTTTTCATTTTCTGTGGAAACAAAAATAGAAATCCTTTTCCCCAGTAACTTGTCCTTAGGCTTAAATTTTGGAGTCAAAGCATTTTTAAAATATATAAATTGAATTAATCCAGCAGCATTTCTTTTATTAGTAGTTGTTATTTTCTCAGCAATCAAATAATTTAAAGAAAACAGAATCGCGTATAATATTCAAAATTTCTCTGTGCTTTCCATGTTTACACAATTTTTTTATTAGGATCAGATTCTAGTTAGGACCAATTTTCTCAATTGTTCTACAAACCATTCTTTAAAAATATTCTATCTGATTGACATGTTTAGTAATTCATCAGCTCCTCCTCAATTTTATCTACCCCCCCATCCCAACCCCAGCATTCTGAGTTTCTCGTAGTGGGCGTTTGCTCTGTGAGTTGTATTGGGTTTCAGACCTGCCAACAAAGGGGAAGATATAAGTGGATTTGGTGAAAGTTGTGGGACTGATGCACAGGTGACAAAGTTAGCCAGTGGCTCAGTGGGTGATCAGGCTAACTAGGGACAGATGGCTCAGTAGAATCTAGAGGACGCAGGCAGAGCTCGTGTGGCACCTAACAAAGGCAGCTGAACTCAGTCACTATCTGTGGCCATGGAGGCTTCCCCATGTCTCTCTGATAGACTGAGGTGTGTCTGTGGCCTCAGATTCCTTTTCCCTCAGGTATTCTTGTTGGTATCTCAAGCCTGATGTTTATGACTCTCCCACAGGGCAGGGGAGTAGAGTGTCAGATGATGTAGGAAGGCTTCCTAACTCATGGGATAAGCTGTGACCCAATGGTTTGTGTCAATTGTGGTAATTAAATTGGGGCCCATCTTTTCCCCCTGTTTTATGAGTAGAAACCCATATAACATTCAATATAGCATCTTGCTCATTTAAAAACAACTTTGTATTGTGTACACGTGGTCATATGTGTGCAGGTGCATGTGTGTGCATGTGTCTGTGGAGGTCAGAGGTCAATGTTGAGTGTCTTCTTTGATTGTCCTCTATGTTATCTTTTGAGACAGGATCCTTTGCTGGCCCTGGATCTACCACTTTGGCTACATGGGCTGGCTGGGGAGTCCCTGGGTCCCGCCTATCTCTCTTCCCCAGCACTTTGAAAGTAGACATGTGCACCTACACCCAACTTGAATTGTGTGGTGGCTCCAAACTTAGGCTTCCATGCTTGTGCTGCAAGCCTGTCAGTGGCCAGGCCATCTCTCTAGTCCCGACCATTTTGAAGTGTGAAGTTCAGGTGTGTCACATGTATTCATTCTCTCACACGCTTGTGTTTGCGGTCCTTAGAATTTCATCGTCTCGCAAAGTTTCAGCTCTAACTGCCCCACCCAAGCCCTGTTTTCTATGCCTTAGGATATTATATTTAACTAATTTAATAAATTATTATTATTCAGAAACAAAATCTAGTTGGTGACCTTGGACCTCTGCTTTTCTGGGGCTGGGATGGCTGGCACGTGCCATGATATTTGGTTTGCTTTTGACTATTTTAGATTTACTCCATTTGGGTGAATTCAGGCAGTATGCATCCTTTAGCCCTGGAGGCTCTTCCACAATGTAGCATGAGCCACATTTTAAGGTTGAAAATTATTTCACTTCCAGGGAGTGGTGGTGTGTTTGCTTTTAATCCCAGCACTGGGGAGGCAAAGGCAGACAGATCTCTGTGAGTTTCAGGACAGCTAGGGCTACACAGAGACACTCTATCTGGAAAAAGGAAATGAACAAAATAAAAAGGAAATTATTTCATGGTATAAGTTGTTTTTTCCAGGTCCATTCACATCAATAGTTTGTCCTTTCTTGCCCATTGTGAATAATGCTGCAGTAGACACAAGTGTGCAAATGGCTCGTCTGCTTTGAATTCGTTTAGGAATATAATTTGAATATAATATGATAGTACAATTTGTTTCAAATGGATTTTATTATAAGTTTTATTAATTTATTATTTGACAACTTTACTTTTTTGAGACAGGGTTTGAGACAGCACTGGCTGTCCTGGGGCTTTGTAGATCAGGCTAGCCTTGAACTCACAGAGATCCACCTGCCTCTCCTCCTGAGTGCTGGGACTCAAGGTGTGTGCCACCACTGCCTGGTGATGATAGCACAATTTGTGATGTACAGTAGAGCATCAGAATTATTAGTGTAAGGGCTGAAACACTTGCCAGGTCTGTGCTGGGTTCCATTCCCAGTGACACCACACACACACACACACACACACACACACACACACACACACACACACGTGTAAACTAAGTTAGGTTATTAAGAACTATTCAAACTTCACAAATAACACCTCAGATAACTCCATTGAGGTGTTCCCTTGAGAGTGTTCAGCAAATCCACCAAGACTGAATTTCTCGCAGGCTGTGCCTGTGTTTGCTGTGTTTGCTTTGAGCTTTGTATTTGGTGAGAAGCAGATACTTGATGTGGAAATGTGTCAGTTTCTATCAGGGGAAGAGGTGGCCCCAAGTTGAAAGCCTCCCCTAACCCTGAGGACCTTGCCCAGCTTTGATTTCTTAGAATACTGATTTCAGTATTCCGTGGCCATTTTGTGGTAGAAATCTGTATTTCTTAATCTCTACTTGGAGTCAATTTGCCTACCGTATATTTTTTCACCAGTTAATCATGCTTGACACCTGCCCATCTTATGGAGCAGTCATGCATCTTTTATTTTAGATTACATTTTGCCTTTTTTTTTTTTGGTCAACTTGATACAAACCTAGACATATCTGGGAAGGAAAAGGGGATCTTTGCTAAGAAAATGCCTCCATAAGATTAGCCTGTAGCCAAGTCTGTGGGGCGTTTTCTTGCAAAGTGATTGATGTGGGAGGTTCTAGCCCCTGGGGGCTGTTCTACTCCTGGGGAGGTGGATCTGGTTGTGGAAGAAAGTAGGCTGAGCAAGCAATGGGGGGGCTGTATAAGCTGTTCCTTAGACAGATATCACTTACCAAAATTAAATCAAGAACAGATAAGCAATTTAAATAGACCTATAAACCCCAATGAAATAGAAGCAGTCATCAAAAGTCCCTCCCCCAAATATTCTACCAGAAATTCGAAGAACAGCTAATACCAATACGCCTCAAAGTGTTCCATACAATAGAAGCAGAAGGGTCATTGCCAAACTCATTCTACGAGGCTACAATTACCTTGGTACCCAAATCACACAAAGACAAACTAAGAAAGACAATTACAGCTCAATATCTCTCACAGACATAGATACAAAAATACTCAATAAAATACTGGAAAATCGAATTCAAGAACACGTCAGAGAAATCATCCACCATGACCAAGTAGGCTTCATCCCAGGGATGCAGGGATGGTTCATCCTATGAAAATTTATCAATGCAATTAATCTACCATATAAACATACTGAAAAAAAAAGTACATGATAATCTCACGAGATGCTGAACAAGCCTTTGACAAAATCCAACACCCCTTCAGGATAAAGGTCTTGGAAAGATCAGGGATAACAGGAACATACCTAAACATAATAAAAGCAATGTACAGTAAACCAACATCAAACTAAATGGAAAGAAACTCAATGTGATTTCTCTAAAATCAGTAACAAGACAAGGCTGCCCTCTCTCTCCATATCTCTTCAATATTATACTTGAAGTTCTAGCTAGAGCAATAAGAAAACAAAAAGAGATCAAGGATTACAATTTGGAAAGGAAGAAGTCAAACTTTCACTGCTTGCAGATGATATGATAGTTTACATAAGTGACCTGAAGAATTTTACCAGGAAACACTTACAGCTGATAAACACCTTCAGCAAAGTGTCAGGATACAAGATAAACTTGTATCAAAAACAAAACAAAACAAAACAAAACAAAACAAACAAACCCCACCCCCAAAAACCAGTAGCCCTACTATATATAGACAATAAAGGGGCTGAGAAAGAAATCAGAGAAACATCACCTTTTACAATAGCCACAAACAACGTAAGCTATCTTAGGGTAACTCTAATAAAACAGGTGAAAGACCTGTATGACAACAACTTTGAGTCATTAAAGAAAGAAATTAAAGAAGATAACAGAAAACGAAAGATCTCTCATGCTCTTGGATAGGTAGGACCAACATAATAAAAATGGCAAAGGACACGGTCAAGAAGACAAAACGGCAGCCCACAGAATGGGAAAAGAAATTCAGCAACCCCACATCTGACAGAGGACTGATTTTCAAAAAACTCAAGAAGCTAGTCACCAAAACACCAAATAATCCAATTAAAAAGTGGGGTACAGAATTAAATAGGAAATTTTCAATAGAAGAATCTAAAATAGCTGAAAGACACTTAAAAAAAATGTTCAGCATCCTTAGTCATCAGGAAAATGCAAATCAAACAGCTCTGAGATATCATTTTACTCCTGTCAGAATGGTTAAGATAAAAAACACCAAAGACAGTTCATGCTGGAGAGGATGTGGAGAAAGGGGAACACTCCTCCACTGCTGGTGGGAGTGCAAACTCGTACAGCCACTTTGGAAATCAGTATGGAAATCTTTAGGAAAATGGGAATCAGTCTACCACAGGACCCAGCAATTCCACTCTTAGGCATATACCCAGAATATGCCCATTCATACAACAAGTACATCTGTTCAACTATGTTAATAGTAGCATTATTTATAATAGGAAGCAACCTAAATGCCCCTCAACTGAAGAATGGATGGGCAAAATGTGGTACATTTACATAATGCAGTACTACTCAGTGGAAAAGAACAACAAACAAACAAACAAAAACAAACAATCAAAAAAAAAAAAAAACCCAAACCAAAGCCAAAGCCAAAACCAAAACCAAAACCAAAAATCAAAAAATAATGGAATTGTGAAATTCACAGGCCAATGGATGGAACTAGAAGAAACCATCCTGAGTGAGGTGACCCAGTCACAGAAAGACAAGCATGGTATATCCTCACTCACATATGGATGTTAGACATAGAGCGAAGAATTAGCAGCCTACAAACACACTGCCAGAAAAGCCAGGAAACAAGGAGGACCCTAAGAGAGCAAAGGAGTCAAGACCAGGCTGGAGAAACCCACAGGGAGAACTGACCTGAACAAGGGGAGCTCATGCACCCCAGACTGATGGCTGGGAAACCAGCATAGATCCAGACCCCCTGCCTGTGGGTGTCAGTTAGGAGGCCTGGGCAGTCTATGGGGCCTCTGGTAGCGGATCAGTATTTATCCCTAGTGTACAAATGACTTTGGGGGCCCATGCCACATAGTGAGATACTCCCTCAGCCTAGACACATGGGGGAGGGCCTGGGCCCTGCTCCAAAAGGTATGACAGACTTCAAAGATCCCCCATGGAAGGCCTCACCCTCCCTGGGGAGCAGAAATGTGATGGGGGTTGGGGGGCAGGGGAGGAGGGGGGTGAGGGAACTGGGATTGACATGTACAACAAGCTTGTTTCAAATTTAAATAAAAAAAATAGAAAAAAAAAAGTTCCTTCATGGCCTATCCTTCGTTAGGTTCCTGCCTCGAATTCCTGCCCCCACTTCCCATCCCAATGGAGTGCAGCAACTGTATAAACTGTATAAACGACTGAAATAAACCCTTTCCTTTCCAGGTTGCTTTTTGTCTCCCTGTTAATGACAGCAGCAGAATGCCTAAGATAAATCAGGGATATTTCCTCTCTTGTATACTTTTTTTGTCCGCCCACGGGGAAGTGGCAAGACTCCTCCTCATTTCCAAATGTTGGTTGCTTCCTTGTTGCCTGTAGGAAAAAGGACTCAGTTTCCCCCTGTGTGCTGCTGGCAATTGGTGCGTTTCTCGAACCAGCCTGGGTGAGGCCATGGCTTCACTTTGGACCACTGTCCTTTGATAACTGCATGGGAAAAGTGTCAACATGGAGCCCGCCCTGCACAGAGCTTGGGAAAGGCATCTTGAGGCTGCTGCAGTAGCCATCGGTAATGAGAGCCTGTTGCTCGGTATGGAGAGGAGAGGCCTCGACCTCTGCTTCAGTTATTAATTACCCATCGGTTTCATGTGAATTTCCCAAGCCCATCTTTGCACATGTCTTCCGAGCGCGGAAAGCTCCTGGCGCCTTCTCTTTGTATCGTTTGACTCTTAGGACTGAAAGCCACATCCTGTTATGTTTGGTTGCTAGGTGGAGAAATGTTATCGTGGGCTTCAGCAATAATTTATCCACAGAGCTCGAGGGCTTGTCATGTTCTCCTGACAGTGAGCCGCACCACTTTATCAGCTCGCCTGTAAATCAGGCGTGTGTGGGTGCGGATGCCAGCACTGTTTGATCTCCTGCAGACACTGTAATAATCTGCTTTTGTCTGATTGATTCCTTCACATCAGTACGCTCACTCGGCAACGCCGGGCGGAGAGGCCTCTGTTTATCTCTGCTGGTCATCTGCCGGAGGCCAACAGGGCACAAAATTCTCTTGGTGGGGAGATGCGAGAGCTTTTGGAATTAGGGCCTTTCCATCATCCCCTCCGAGCTGCTTTCGTTCAATAAATCAATGATAGTGGAATTGAATGCACCGTAAATACCTCAAACCATATCTCTTACAAGAATGTAAGAGTAACTCATAGAAACAGGAAAGGTAACTTTGCGAGGAAGAATTACAGCCCCCGCAAGCTGCCGACATCAGGGCGCTCTGCCTCGTGGGCGCCCAGCTCACCCCTTGAACCCTGAGAAGAATACAGTTAGGTTGGCGTTTGTTTCCAGAAAGCGCAGGGGGGTGAAGGGGAGGGGGGGATTGACTAGAACAGATCTTGTCTAGACTGATCACTGCTTTTCAACCTAAAAATGAGCTTTTTTTTTTTTTTTTTTTTTCCTCAATTTCTGTCGGCTCCTGTTACTTGTGGTCTGACTTTGGGGTGTCAAAGGATGTATGGTATCATTTTCTGAGAGTAGGCTGGGTTCTGTCGTCTGAAGGTTCCTGAGCTGCCCTTCTGTCACCTCACCCCAGGCCCACCCTGTGGGGGACTGCCAATCTTTCTGAGGCTCCCCACCCTCACCCGCCAAGCCTGGTCTGGGTTTCCAGGATTACTAATTGCTGAAGGTAGTTGGGAGCACATTCGGCGTCAGAACTCCGAGGAGCCCTGTTGAAATCTGTAAGCTGATGGCTGCTTTGAGGGTGGCAGCGGCTTGCTGTGCAGTGACCTGGGAGCCGTCACAGCCGTCCAAGCCTGCCAGGGCTGAAAGCAGGGGTCAAGATGTATTGTCGAAGTGATTGACTAAAACCCATCGGAGAGGATGATTTTGTTGTAACTTCTCCCTCTTGAATGCTGGCAATACGGAATTTCATGAAGAAGCCTTCTGTTCAAAAATGAGCATAACCTGGAGGGGGGGGGAGCAGATGGCTGGATTTGGCTACTTAGAGCGTGCACAAACATACAGTTAGTCCCATAACGATAATCAGTCATGTTAATGGTTATTTATACCTAGTGTATGGTAAAAAGTATTTTGGGTGGTAACATGCATTATTAGAAGCAATAATCATCATGAAAGAGGAAGAAACAAAACACAACCCAGGGGCCAAATTCAGTCAGTATTTGTGAATTGTCAATAAAGTTTTATTGAGACACAGTCACTTATTTATATATCCATGATTGTCTTTCCCTGTGTCAGCCCAGTTGGGTATTTGAGGCACATAGTTGCTTGCAAAGGTGAAAGAATTACCAAATAGAGAAAACACTCATCTTTCTGGGTTGCTGTAATTCAGTCTGTTCAAATCCTGGTGTTACCCCTTATGAGCTGTATGACTTTGGGTAAGTTATAGGACCTCTCTGACCATTGATTTCCTGATGTGTAGGATGGGGATCATAGCATAAGTTTCCTATTGGGGGCCAGTGATGTTATGAGCATGTCCCAGTTAAGGAACAGTGTCCCTCCATGTGGCTCATTATCTGTCCCATTGTACCCAGTTGGCACAGACACACCTGACCTCACCTGTCATTTTGTTGCTGATGCCCTGTGTGTCCTATACCTACAACAGTGTGTGGGAATGGACACACTTATCTCAGAACTTTTGAGAAGGACCAGATAGAGCTTCAGGTGTCTCTGGCTGTGAAACTTTCCTAAGTACTGCAGACACCTCCAAAGAGTGAACCGGAGGAATTCTTCCCAAGCCTGCAGGAACTCACTTTACCTGGCTCCTCTAATTAGAGCAACAGGGCCCCAGTGCTGGTACAGCTCATCTATGACACGTTGGAGATGGCATGTCTGCTCTTCACGGCTCCTACAAGGCTCAAATACAGTGTCAACAGATTGAAGGTTAAATCACCCGACGCTGTAACTCTATATGAAACCCCAACTCCAGAAGACTACACTTTCGAAATCTACAGGTCTCTTCCCTAGCCCTGGGGCCAATCAAGTTTCCTGTAAAGTTGGCAAGTTTAATACTGGTCGGTTCCACTCAAGACTCATGAACCACAATAGCAGCAGCAGCTACAACAGCCACAATAGCAGCAGCAGCAGCAGCAGCAGCAGTTATGGCAACAGCAATAGCAACCACCAAAATCAGCACACTGGAATGGGGCATGGAGGGGTTTCAATAATGCTTTATTGACAAAAGCAGGCAGTAGGGTGTGGCCACACCGTTTGTGGTTCTTCCTCTGCATTCTCTTCTTTAACAACATCATAGTCACAGGCTGGAGAGATGGCTCAGTGGTTGAGCACACGTGCTGCTCATCCATGTATCCCACAACACCGTGACCCCAGCTCCAGATGCTGCCCGCTCACAGCATGGTGGACACCAAGCAGAATGGGGTGTTGTCAGGGAGAAGCCACCTACACACACACACACACACACACACACAGACTGACTTTTTCTGGCGAGGCTCCCCATTCCACAACCTCGTCACCTTCCAGTGCTCTAGTCAACATCAGATCCCTCAGTGGGTCCACTGCTAGGTCAGAGCCCTCGTGACTGATGGTTTGTGGAAGGAAACACCCTCACAGACAAGCGCACAGGGTACGTTTCACTGTTCTTCCCGTGTTGTAAAAGTCAATCGTGTGAACAGTCAGGCTCAATGGTTACAGGGGGTGTATGGGCTGCGAGGAGGCTCTGCTCCCACGGGTGGGGTCAGGGTCCTTACAGAGTGCTGGGGAGAGCCGCCTCCCCTCGTCCACGTTGTGAGTGGGCCAGGTACTCTGCTGTTGCTGTGATAGACACCATGGCCAAAGGAACTGGGGAGGAAAGGGTTTATTTCAGCTCAAAGTCCATGTCACAGTCCCCCATCGAAGGACTTCAGCAAAGGCAGGCAGCTGATGTGGAGACCACAGAGGAGTGGTCTTCCTGCCTTGCCACCTTCCCAGGGGTGGGACTGCACACAGTGGCCACATTAACCATCATTCGAGAGGATCCCCACAGGCTTGTTTACAGGCCAGGCGTGTAGAGGCCTTTTCTCATTTACCATTCCTTCACAGATAACCACATCTTGTGTCAAGTTGACATAATAGTCTAGCCCTTGAAGTGTGTGTGTGTGTGTGTGTGTGTGTGTGTGTGTGTGTGTGTGTATTAAAGTCTCTTAAATTCCACTCTCACGACATAATTCCTACAATACGGATGCACCACCTCTCCAAATGGTACCACCATGAGTGTACAGCAAGTGGGTAGCAGCTTTGAAGCAACGGGGAACAGGCAACTACTACATACAAAATGGCACCATGATCTTGGACTTCTCTCCTTCCAGGACCATGAGCAATAAATTCCTACTGTTTCCAAATTATGTAGTCTAAGGTGTTTTGTTATGGTAGCTTGTCAATACAGAGACAGGACCCATCTTATAATCTCTCCCTTCTCCCTGCCCAAAGCGTCAGGCCCCGAGGAGCAGAAAGGAATAAAGCCTCACCCAGTTAGGATTGCATTGCCCACTGTCTGTTTTGTTGCTCGGGTTAGAGACGTCTAACTGCCTTCAGTATGTCCTGTTCCTTCACTATTTCACCTGGAAACATGGTGGTCCCGCTAAAGACTACAATTCCCAGCAGCCTTTGAACTGGTCACTAGAATGTGTGCAGAAGTGATTATTTGATGCTTACAGGGCGGAGTTGCTTCCCGTAGTCTTCCTTTTCCTCTCTCCCCATTAGAGATGGGAGCAGACCTCAGAGTCCGTGATAAACTGTGTGTTGAGAGAGACAGTGAAGAAGACAGAGGGATATGTGTGCCTGGTGTCACAGAGCTGTGGGATAAAGCCATGGAGCTGGCCTGTGAGCTGTTTTAGCAAAGTGTTTTTCTTTAAGCCATTACTGTTTCGTCCGTGTTCCATCAAACAGACCAGTGTCTAGATTTGTATGGTGCTTAAATTCCATGCTCAGAAAAGCAACACAGTCAACCTTTTTGATATTTATGGAAGGCTGAAAACAAAATTAAAGTGACTTATATAATTTGCTCAGAACAGTGCCTCATACACAGTCATTGTGCAAGTAAAATGTTTGCCTGGAAACCTGAGCTCTTAAAGAGGATGGAGAGGTGATATGTGCTCGCAGTCCTGCCATGGGGGGGGTGGGGACGGGTACCACCCTAGTCTACTCTTCCTGCTGGGCTTCCTCTGGCTAACCCAGCTGCTTTCTTACGAAGCCCAGGACCACCTATTTAGGGGTAGCGCTACCCACCTTCAGAGAAGGTTTGCTGAAGAGGAGATTGTGAAGAGAAATGTGACAGAAGCGAGGGTGAACACCACCAGGTGGCTCTCTGTGTGTGAGAGAGAGAGAACGCTTGCAGAGTCTCTGGGCCTGAAGCATGCCTCATTTGTTCTGACATCAGTGATGGTCCAGTGTGACCGTGTGAGCATCCGGCTCAACGTCCTTGCCCTTCACCCTCGCCTGCGTGCACCCACGTCCTCCTACTAGCGTGCGCACGCACGGATAACACGTTCCAGTGGTCGTGACCGACACGTTCCTGCTTCCCAATTCAGAGGCGGGCTGTGTGCTTGAAGGACTCTGGGGCCGTTGAGTACATTCTGGGCGGCGAGGAACTTGCAGATCCTGGGTTGGAATCTGTCCCCTTGTGCTCTGTGAGGCAGATGCTGCCTTGGGTTAGGTGTGTTTCACACTCTCTGAAATTCTGCACAGGAAAGAGCATAGACATAAAATTGTAGAGGGGACCGTGGGGAGGAAAAAAAGTGCTAAGAAAGTGTGACAGGAGGAGGAAGCTGCTGTAAGGGGGCAGATAGGCAGGAGTGAGAGGCAGGAAGATGAATAAAGATAAAAATGCCACGACAAAGCTTACTACTTTGTATCTAACTTAAAAAGTAAAAAGACAAAAGCAGTTAGCAGTGTGCTTATGAGACAGGATTTTGGAGGTGCGAGAAAGCATTTGCTCCCCTGGGTGTGGAGCAGATGGGACAGGAAGGAACAGAGGACCAGCAGGGGAGGATCTGGCGCACAGAGAGCCATCATAGGCTTCTCAAGCTCCTCCCACAGCCTCCTTGAAGAAGCCCTGACCTTTTAGCTTGTCCCTGAGTGTCACTAGTGGTGGCATCTCCCATAATGAGAGGCGGGTGGAAAAAATGATACACTAAAGCTTTCTCATCATGTTTAATGAGGGGCAAGATTTCTCCACAACTGTATGGAAGCCGCCAAACATGACTTCTAAATCAAAAAGGGGAATCTTGTCACGTTGCGTCTGCCTGTGGCTCTGGACTCCTGAGCTGAGTCCAGATGACAAAGGGATGTCTGTGGCCTCCGCCCCACTGCGGGCACACATTTGTATTTATTCTCCCCCACGTGCTGTCAGATACCCTGTTCTCTGCCCTTTCTCTGTAGTCTCAGGGATGCTTCATGTTGGGGACATCCCTTAGGGACATCTCTCGATGGTCATCATTACCTGGGAAATCACAGAGTGAGACCAGAAATATGTATGTATGTATGTATGTATGTATGTATACACATACATACATAGACAGCACATACAATTATTTTTAAAAGTGTGTGTGTGTGTGTGTGTGTGTGTGTGTCTGTCTGTCTGTCTGTGTGTGTGCATGCCTATGGTGACAGTGCCCACAGAGGCCAGAAGAGGGTGTTGGATGCCCTGGAGTTAGGAGTCACAGGAGGCTGTGAGCCACCATCATGGGTGCCAGGACTGAACTCATGTGTTCTGCAAGAGAAACCAGAGCTCATAACAGCTGACCTATCTTTCCCCACCTGATAAGTGCTTCTGATGATGAAATCATAGCTCTTTGACCTTCTGGAGAGGAGCCTCTGCCTTAGTCTAAAAGGAACCGTCATCAAAACATCTACTGTGTAACTAGTTTGCTTTTTCAGTCTGGGGAGAAGTGCTCACCATGCAAGCAGGAGGACCTAAGTCTGGACTTCAGCACCCACACAGAAGGCCAGCAGGTGACGAAGCCTCCAATCCCAGTTCGCACAGGCAGAGACAGGAGGGCTCTGGACCAGCCCAGCCAGATTGGTGAACTCCGAGTTGCAGATGGATTTTTCTTTGGGCCATCAGCTCACAAAAAGTGACATGGAGGCTTCTTGTTGATTATGAAAGTGTGGCCTCAGCATAGGTGTGCTCCACTAGCTTAAATTAGTCCATATTTTAAAGTCTATTTACATGGCCTAGTTACCTTTACTTTGTGCTGCCCATCCTGCTTCCTCAGCATCTGGCTGGCGACTCTGCCTGTCTTCCTCCCAGAGCGCTCTCTGTCCAGAAGTCCCGTCGGCACCTCCTGCCTAGCTACTGGCCATTTAGCTTTTTGTTACACCAATCACAGTGACACATCTTCACACACAGTGTAAAGGAACACCGAGTTCAGTGAGAAATCCTACCTCAAGAATTACAGTGATGGAGGAAGACACCGACCTCTGCCCTCTGCCCTGCACCCGTGTGATGCATCCCCACATGGACATGCACACCGTGTGAGAACTCATGCATACACCACACCACACCCGTCCCCACATTGTGCACTTTTCATGCAAGGTTAGTGAAAGCCCTGCTCTGAGCTGGCTTTTGCTGAAAACCAAGGGGAAGATCAGAGCGTAGCGTTTGCATTTAGCCCTCTCCTCTAGGTCTGTTTGTCATTCTGCTCACAAACATTTCGTACATCTTGCGTCTGGGTGACATAACACCCATCTGTGCTTTCGAGTAGAACATTTTGTTTCCCGTTTTGAGATCTGGCAGGGGATCCACTATGGCTGACAGGGGGGAGGTTGAAGGTCATTGAGCAGGAGGAGGGAGCAGAGACTCAAGGATCTCACAGTCAGTTCCTGGGGACATGGTGAGGGAGTCTGTGTCCTGTCACACACTAGTTAACAGTCACGCAGACTCAAGACACGGTTCTGATTCTGACCTTTGGTTTTTCTAAATTCCAGTCTCGTGATTTAAAACCAGGTTTCTTTAGTCTGGGGGCAAAGGTCAGTGGTGAGACTCTTGCCTGGGATATGTCAGGCTCCAGGTTCTTTTGCTATCCATTCCCCAAGCCCCACACAGCAGAAGATGCTTTTGAGCTCTGCTTCATTCCCAGAACGAGTGGAAGCATCTCTTATTTTCTTTCATTAATCCACTACCTTGCATTACATACCACTGAATTAAATTGAGGGCTTGATATCACATGGAGAAGGTATTCCTACTACTTAGAACCCGCATCGTCTTAAAAAATATATGAGGCAGGGGCTGCAGCGATGGCTCAGCAGTTAAGAGAGCTTGCTTCTCTTCCAAGAGGATATGAGTTTGATTCCGAACATCATGTCTAGAGCCTCACAGCCGCCTGCAACTGCAGGTATCAGTGACCAGATGCCTTCTTCTGGCCTCTGTGGACATTGCCCTTATATGACACATTCTTAGATTCGCATACTTGCCCTTCAAAGCAGAGGCAAACATTTAAAAGGACTGTAAGATGGGGCCACATAAAGAATTGCACACACACACTAAGAAGTCACTAAGTAATTATATATAATAATTTAGATTCCAAGAGAACGGAAGTTAATATATAAAACCAAGATAAGCCTATGATTAAGCTTCCAGATTTCTCTCTGAGCTTGGTGATAGCCAAAGTTGGAAAGGGGCTGAATGAAGGAACTGGTGTCACAATGCTCATGACTAAGAAGACCCAAATACCAGTCCTTGGGCCGTAAAGCATCTCATACAGTAGAGTCCAGAAAGGCATCTCACGTAGGGGCCCGGAAGAAGATACACTAAATACACTCGCGGTCATTCCTTGTAGCGTTGTTCAATACAGGCCAAAGTTGTGGCACGAAGAGGGCGCAGCAGGAGGCATCCTGTCATAGGAAAGCCTGTTATGCTGCAAGATGACGTAGAAGATGTCATTGCCTCTCCTGGAGGAATTGCTTCCTTACTGTGGCCAGCAAAGGACAGTGCGTGGCCCCGTCTAAAGTGGAGAAGGTGCAGGTGGACCTTCCAAGCTGTCACCGGGGAACCCTGAGATCATACGTGATACTCAGGGAAATCTCTGACCTCTTGGGTAAATTAATGCTTTCATTGGCTGGGATTGTTTAATTTAGGAGTGACATTGTCAAGGTTTATCCAGGCTGAGGACTAAATGTCTTGCCCTGATTGAGACTTGTCCACTCAGGCAGGGCTCGGAGCTGTTAATATGCCCTGGGCAGAATGTTCAACATTGTGTCATGCCTCAATCTCCTTAATCATTGCTAATGGTTATGATAAAAATAACCTATTCAAGGCAGAGGGGGTGAAATCAAGGCAGTGACTTGTGGCTTGTGGCATTCAGGACATGACAGAGGAAAGCCCAGGCTGGAGGAATAGGTTCTATTTCTGGCTTTGGCCAAATTATCAGATGTGAGCCTGGTGATGCTTTTATGTCTTCATTTTTCATAATTAGTTAAGTGAGGCTCCCTTCGTGGTCTTCAAACTGCTACCCCCTTAGCAGCATCCTCAGCAACATCACCATCATCATTATCATCACCAACCTCATAATTAGCATTCCCTTCTTTCTCCTCTTCTTCCTCCTCCTCCTAGTTCTCAGAAGCACTAGTAATAGCCAGCCCATCATCCGCATCCTGCTCTCCCTCCTCTTCAGCATTCCAGCATCACTTTTACAGGTATCAGCAGCAGCAGCCCCAGTATCCTCATTTGCATCCTGAGCATCCTTATTCTCACCCACAGAATCCCCAGCATCCTCAGTGCAGTGGGATTGTTTAGGAAGGATTAGGAGGTGTGTCCATGTTGGAGCAGAAGTATCACTAAGATCAGGCTTTGAGGTTTTAAAAGCCCATGCCAGGGCCAGTTAGCATTAGGACTCTGCCTCATATTTATTGTCTCAAGATGTAAGCTCTCAGCTGCTGATCTGGCACCATGTTTGCCTACCTGCTGCTGTGCTTCCACCCTTTGGAACCATAAGCCCCATCAAATGCTTTCTTATACAAATTACCTTGGTTATGGTGCCTTGTCACAGCAATAGAAAAGTGTCTAAGATACCCAGCCCCTGCCTTAGCTGGCTGCTTGATTGATATTTGAGTTCTGGGAATCAAACTCAGGTCTTCATGCTTGCACACTTTCCTGACTGAGCCATCGCTCGAGCCCTGGGTTTTTCTGTTTTAATCAGAAGGATGCAGCATCCCTGAGCCCACATACGCAAGGCTGAGTAGAGGTCCGCTCCTTAGCAGGGTGCATGCTCTGCATTGTGCCTCTCTGTTTCTGGACGTACAACACATGCTCACTTCAGTTACTTACATTGCCTTCCTAACACTTGCTGGCAAGTGGTTTTGTGAGTCCCCCAATCCCAGAGTTGGCAAACTAGGAACCAAAAGACAAGCCTAGTGGGCCGCCTGTTTTCAGAATCGTCATGGAAACACAGTCACGTGTTTGCAACCTTCCATCACCTTTTTGTGTTTTATTTATCTTTTCATATTCAGTTGCAAAGGAGACTACATGACACCACAAACAAAAACATTTCCACTCTGGCCCTTTATAGGAAATATTTTCTGGGGCCAGTGGGATGGCTCTGCAGCTGAAGGCACTTGCTGCCAAGCCTGATGACCCAAGTTCCATCCCTGGAAACTACACGATGGAAGGAGAGAACCAATTCCTGCAACTCACCCTGTGCCTTCCATACACCCTTCCCCAGAAATACATAAGTAAATAAAGAAACAGATGAATAAATCGGGGAGCTGGACGATGGCAGCTCTTCTAGAGGGTCCAGGTTTGGTTTCTGGACCCACACTATGACTCACAACTGTCCGTAACTCCACTTCTAGGGGACCCAGTGCCCTCTTCTGGCCTCTCAAACATGGTACGCATGTGATGCACAGATATACAAGCAGGCAAAACACTCATACACATAATAATAATCTTTAAAAACCAAATACAGAAATATAACAATAAAAAGAAAGAAAAGTTTGCTGATTCTCTC
The DNA here is from genome assembly GCA_030556225.1 of Cricetiscus sungorus. Classification (NCBI taxonomy): domain Eukaryota; kingdom Metazoa; phylum Chordata; class Mammalia; order Rodentia; family Cricetidae; genus Cricetiscus; species Cricetiscus sungorus. Next base: position 1,528,990 of record JANBXA010000391.1, on the reverse strand, counting down.
TGGTGTCTGTCGAGTTTATTGTTAGCATTTACCTTTGAACTTGTTAGTCTGGTAGAAAATGACAACATGTTTAATCACAAAATCCAAAGTAAATTCTATTAGGCACCCAGGCTCATTCAACACTTTTCTATATTGATCACTACAATGGAACATAGATAGGACCCTCAACCAAAGCATGGTAAGCATTTTTCGTAGAATCAGTGACAGCACACACTGATTATTCCCTATTACAAGATGCATTCTCATCAGGACCAGCTTCACCTGTAGCCATGGATGCATTCCCATCAGGACCAGCTTCACCTGTAGCCATGGATGCATTCCCATCAGGACCAGCTTCGCCTGTAGCCATGGATGCACTTTCATCAGGACCAGCTTCGCCTGTAGCCATGGATGCATTCCCATCAGGACCAGCTTCACCTGTAGCCATGGATGCACTTTCATCAGGACCAGCTTCACCTGTAGCCATGGATGCATTCCCATCAGGACCAGCTTCGCCTGTAGCCATGGATGCACTTTCATCAGGACCAGCTTCGCCTGTAGCCATGGATGCATTCCCATCAGGACCGCTTCACATTAGCTACACATTTAATAAGGACAATGCTACCAGCTTTGTGGGCGTTCACAGATCATCTTAGGTGAGATAAGGGATAGGAAATAGACTTCTTGACCTTTCCAGTTTATTGCTCAGACACCAAATAAAACAAATACTGAGACTGTGCTTTGCTTGGTTCATTGGGTGGGTGCATGCAGAGGTCAGCAACCATTATCTGCAAGGGTGAGGTAGATTCTCTCCCCTCCCCACCCAGAGGGGGGGTTTCTCTGTGCAGCCCTGGCTGTAGACCAGGCTGGCCTCAAACTCACAGATTTTCACTTGCCTCTGACTCCAGAGTGATGGGATTAAGGGCGTGTGCCATCACTACCTGTCTTTTTTTTTCTTCTTATTTTTATGTGCATTGGTGTTTTCCTGTCTGTGTGAGGTGTCAGGTCCCCTGGAACTGGAGTTACAGACAGCTGTGAGCTGCTGTGTGGGTGCTGGGAATTGAGGTCAAGTCCTCCAGAAGATCAGCCAGTGCTCCTAACCCTGAGCCATCTTTTTGGCTCTGAGGGCTGGAAGGTCTGCATTCTAACTCTATGGAAACACTTTGGCACAGAATGAGAGCCAGAGCAGGTGGAGGCAAACAAGTGGTTGAGGCATCCTGTCAATAAAACTTTATTAGAAAACAACAACAACAACCAAGAAGTAAGCTAGACCCCAACCCCTCATCTCCCTCCCTGCAGGTCATCACTGGGGTTGGAAGTAGCTGAGGCATCAAAGAAGACAAAGTGAGCCTTATCTGATAATTCCTCATTTCCTACTGCCAGATCATATTTCTAAATGCTCAGTCTTCCTTCCATCCTGCTTGCTGGAAAAGCAGGCAGAGCAAAGAGGGCAGGTGAACTCTGCTTGGGATTATGATGCTAATTCAGTGGAAAGGCAGGGCCATCTAGATCTGAGGGGGAGGAGGTGGGAAGAGAACCTGCTTGCTCCCAGAACAGAGTGGGTGAGGCTTCAGAGAGGAGGGGCTCACGGCAGAGTTAAGTTAAGCTCCTGATATGCTAGCTCCCTCTCAACTGCATCCTTCCCACCATCCATCTGCCCAGGGTTGCATCCCATTTGCTACAGGATGTTCAGCCTGAAGAGCTAAATGATAACTAACTCTTCTAAGGGAAAAATTTTTTAAGGTTTTAATATTTTTTCCTATCTTTATTTTCCTTTGAGTATGACGACTAGATTTGTTTTACATAAAAAAAAAAGAAAACATTGACAATGACTGAACACGAATGGTGCTTGGTAACTCGCCGTGTATCCAGTGTGGCTTTTATTAGGAAATGGTTGGAATAAACTCATGCAAAAACTCATATTTTGACTCAAGGGGGCACTTACATGTTGCATAGTGACAGCTACACGCTCCCCTCACACCATACACACAGTCTTAAAGACTCACGGCAGATGTGTCTATTTTCTGTGCATGTGTGCATTTATGTGTACGTGCATGGGCAGGCACATGCCGTGGCTCACATGTAGAGGTTGGAGGAAATTGATTCACTCACCACACAGGTCACCGAAGGATGGGACACCAGATTTGGAGAGTTCACCATCTTTCCAGCCCTTAAACATGACTTTTAGTAACTAATCTTTGAGGCAGCTGGTTTTAGGTTGAAAATAAGTTAAGCTACTTGCATGAAGTAGACAGAAAAAAAATCAGAGAGCCAACATGGAATGAGCTGGTTACTGCACACCCACCTGGCTGTATTTTAGTATACACACTTTCGAAGAACAGAGGAATAGTCACCCATTGTTTCTTCTGGGAAGGACATTTTCCTTTTGCTATATATTTCTTTCTAGTTCGTGTTTTGTCTCTCTGTGTTTGAAGCATCATTAGGACCATGGTAGATTGGCTGGGTGTGGTGATGCACGCCTTTAACTCCAGAATACAGGGTGCAGAGGCATGGGGTGTCTGTCAATTCCAGGTCAGCCAGGCTACCCTGTAGTCAGACTTTGTTTTCCACTACCAGCCCCAGTAACGACAAGGAGATTTATCAATTATGAAAGCTCAGCCGATGGCTTAGGCTTGTTCCTATCTAGCCCTCATGACTAAACTTACTTGTATTAATCTAAATTCTATCATGTGGGGTCACTTCTCTTCCTTCTTGCACCTTCTGTTTCCCCTCCATGTTTCCTGGCATCTCTTATACACCTAGATTTCTCCTCCTTTCCTTTCTCTCTCCAGAAATCCCACCTGTACCTCCTGACTAGTTGTTGACCATTCAGCTTTTTATTACATGAACCACAACAATATATCTTCACATAGTTTACAAATATCCCACAATATTTTCCCCTTTTTGTTTAAATAAAAAGTAAAGGTTTTTAACTCTAATACAGTAAAACTGTATACAATAAGAACAATTATTGGGTAAGAATTGAATTCATAATGTTCAGTCCATTTGTATTTGGTAAATCCATAGGAAGTAATTTATTATCTATCCTACTATAGTGAATCCAAAGTTTTATACCTCAACCACTTTCTATCATAACTTATATTACCATCCTAAAAATTTCTTTGTAGACTTCAAAACATTTTCTTAGGTAAACAGATCAAGCTTTGAAGTCTCTCAACCTTTATAAACTTTACATCTCTTTTGTGAGTTTCCTTTTTGAATTTGGTAGCAAGGAAAACTGCTGTAACTATAACTATCTAGTATTCACCAGAATACTCAATCAGAGACCCCAGAAGGATATAATATTACCTACGTAAACATAAAGTGCAGAGCAAACAACTTCCCAAACTATAGAAATGACAGAGATGGCTGGCTGCCTGGACACTCACCCAAGGTTCCTCTGAAACACTGGACATGCATCTTCAGCCTACAGGCCTAGAATATCTGACAGACTTTTCTGTGGAGCAGGAATTTTGAAGGACTATCCTACCTTGTCTTGGCAAAGTTCGTGTCCTGCTTGTAAAATTTGGACAGCACACTGTCAGCAGTTGACGCAGGGGGCAGTTTCTTGCCCAGTGGCTAACTTTTACCACAAAGAAAGCAAACTCCATATGGATGTTTTTTTGGATGACTGTCATCCTCTTTTGAGGTAAATTGGTGCTGCCAGGACCAGATGTGTCTCACTGTCATGAAAAGTCTTATGTTATTAAAACATTTTAAATTCCATGTTCTGTAGGTCTTTGAAATATTTGAAGACAATCATCTATCTAAAATATATCTTCCATATGACCTTGAAAATATACCTTACATGAGTACAAGTTTGATTGCTACAGATGACTATTAACCTGTATTTCTTTATTATCCTAAATAGCTTTCAAGGACTAAAACTTTACATTATACCATTAAATGAGCTGCATAAGTACAATACCTAAACAAGAATAGAAACATATACACAGTATAACAAAAGTAATCTTAAATTTGTGTCAATATACAAAAATCCAGATCAGTGTAAAATATTTAAGACCAGTGGTTGTTCAAAAGTAGACTCGGCAATCCATACTTTTATCCCATCATTTCTATACTATATCCCCCTTTTTTCTTCAGAAAGAGAGCCATGAATCTAATTGCCTTTGTTCAGCTTTTATCCTGACCATTACCAATAATGACCTGTAACCAACACCCCCAAATGATGGCAAATATCCATACCCTACGGTATGACCAAAAACCACCCACCCTACCGAATGACCAAAAACTACCCGCCCTACCTCTTGGGAATAAGCGCATTGTGTTCTTTAGACTGCTTCCTGTGTTTGGGGGCAACAACATCTTTATTATTATTATTATTACTATTACTATTACTACTACTACTACTACTATTATTATTTTGTTTAGTTTCTGTGTGATGGGAAAGTGTGGAGCTTATCTGAAGTCTTGGCTGGAGTAGTCCGTAAGGCTGGACCATCTCAGCAAACAGCTTTGAAGTTGTTCTGGATGTAGAATTTTGAGAAAACTACAACAGAGGCATCTGAGAGGCTGGACCACCTGGGTTACTTGTCTTTATTGGTTTCTGGTCATTTTTTTTCTGAAAACACAAACATTTAGCAGTAACATATATATAACATTAACACAAATATCGAATGTATGTTGTGCACAAGTCAGGTAAAGATGATTTTTTTTTGTTTTGTTTTATGTTTGAGCAGGTAAAAGGCATTTGTTAACGTTATAAGTTTCTTTGAACTGTACAAACAAACCCCCACCCTTGTCATATGAAAAGATGGCACGAGGACTCTGTAGCCAACAAGATTTACCATATCTCATTCATTTTCAGAGCTGTTCCTAGAATAGAGGGGTCAGTATACGTGTCACCTTTCCTGTAGTCTTTCTTGGCTTCTATCTTCATGTCAGTAGCCAAGATTTTCACTAGGTCTCACCCAATCAAATCTTATCTTCATTAAATTTAAAGAGAACCAGAACATTTTGTTTCCTGTAGAAACAAACGCATAGCACCCTCCCCCTACCCCATTTCCCAACTTCCATTCTGAAGCCAAGACATCTCTAAAGTATAAGGCTGCTTCAATTCCACAGTCCCTTCTACAATTCAGCGTCTCTGGGCAGCTGCTGTTCTCTCATCAGCATTCAAAGGCTTCAACGTCAACAAAGCACCGCAGAGTATCCAGATGCCTGTGTGTGTTCCATCTTTATGTGGCCCCTCTTCTTTTATATCACTTCACTCTCTGAAGATTTTAATTTTTAAACTATTTATTTTTCTATGACTTTATACCTCTTTTTTTTCTGTATCTGTTTTAAGGTTTTTCTTGGACTGGACCTCTTTACTATACACCTACTGTCTTCTTTGACCGGGTGAGCCAAGCCTTGAGCCTACCTCATGGCTCCGCACATGTCACTGACTGGCTCAAGCCCACAGGCAAGCATCTCTGTATGTTGCAGCCTGCTTGAGAGACTTCAGGACTAGGAAGCCATGTTTGGCCCCGTGTTTGTGTGTCTGGAACTTTTTTCCTTAAGCTTTCTCAGATCCTATGTGGAAATACTTGTCCCCATGTTGGATGCTGTATGTAGGCAGACTTTCTTTTCTGCCATCAGCCCTATTTATCATGAAAGCTCAGCCTACAGCTTAGGCTTGTTCCTGACTAGCTCCTGTAACTTAAATCAGCCCGTTCATATTAATCTATGTCCTATCCCATGGCGTTTCATCTCATCCATGTTGCACTTCCTGTTTCCTCTCTGTGACTCCTGTGTGCCTAGGTTCTTCCTCCTCTCCCTCTTTCTCCCTGGAAATCCCACCTATTCCTCCTGCCTAGCTGTTGTCCATTCAGATGTTTATTACACTAATCACAACAATACATCTCCCCACAGTGTACAAACACAAGATACCCAGTGAGGATCCACCCTCCCCCACCCCCGACACAAATAAAGACAGTGTCATAAGTGTAAGTCTCTTATTTTTCTCACTTTACATTGTGATTCCAGCATCATGCATGCCCAGGCATCCTCTGAGCTTGGTGTCTTATTGGGTCTCAGAGGAAAAGGTGCTGCCATTTATTTAACCACCTCCTTCTGCTGGGCAATTCACTTCTGTTGGTTTTGCCACCGTCTTGAATGAAGAGGTAATGCCTTTGTCTTAGGTTTCAGGGACTCTTTCCTTCCTGACACTTTCAGGGATGGGACAAGGCACAGGGATCTGACAGAGGAACTGTGTACACAAAGCACTTGCCTCCACCTCCACTTAAGGAGGCACCTGGATATCTTAGTTCTAAGATGATGTGAGTGAGGACAAAAGATAGAGAAAAACTACACAAATACAGAATGCCCAGCCCCACTACAACCACGATAATCAAATTAACAGTGAAAGTGGGGTCAGCACTGTTGATTTTTTTTTTGCAGTCTGAGGCATGGGGATGGTTCATTATAGTCTCCCTGTCCTACTCTGCCCTGGGGAAGACAGAAATCAATCCTGCAAGGAGATGCTCCAACGTTCTTTCAATATTTTATTGGAAATATTTTAATCATGGATGTCTGTCTGTCTGTCTGTCTGTCTGTCTGTCTGTCTGTCTGAGGGTGGGGGTGTGCACCTGAGTGCAGGTGTCTATGGAATCCAGATGAGGGGTTTAGAGCCCCTGAAAGTGGAGTTACAGAGGGTTGTAGACTCATGTTCTGGGGCTTGAAACTGAACCTGGGTCCTCTACAATAGCAGCAAGCACTCAGAATCACAGAGCAGCTTCTCTCCCAACAAAATCGCTTTGCTTGGTGATACTTAATGGGAGGTATTCTAATCAGTATGCTATCCCAAAAGACAGCAGAGATGGAAGGGGGCAAAGCTGGACACTGGTACAGACCCTTGGTTCTGGAAGCCGTGGTGACATTTACTTTGTGACTAGTGCAAAAACACAGTCTCTGCACCTCATTTATTGACACCCCCTTTGGGAGGAATGACAATTTTTTTTTTTTGATACAGTGTTTCTCTGTATTGCTTTGGAGCCTGTCCTGGAACTTGCTCTGTAGACCCGGCTGGCCTAGAACTCACAGTGCCTCTCCCTCCCGAGTGCTGGGACTAAAGGCATGCTCCACCAATGTCCAATGATAATCATTTATGCCTCAAGTTGATCAGACATATGGCAAGTCCCTTGGCACAGTGCCCAGCTTACCACAAAATACATCGGCCACTGCTCACTACCCTGCACCAGTGAAGGTGCCCTGTGGGCCGGCTTGCTTCAGCCTGTGTAGTACTGGAAGGTAGTGGAGCCTCGCGATACGCCTGGAATCTATCTCTACAAGGCAAGGGCAGTTTCTACCACAAATAATTGTCCAGGCCCAGATATTCACAGAGCTGAGGGAGAATGGCTGGTCAGAGTCGGCGGGGCGATGGATGTGGCCCACCAGAGAGAGAGGTCCTGGTTAGGGGAGTCCGTTTCGGCTTGGATCTGCAGCTAGGGAGGTCAGCCTATGCACTCTTCAGAAGGACACGCTCTACCCTCCTTTCCTTTCCATTTTGTACCTGTGCCCAGAAACAGCCAGAGCAGCAATTCTGAGAGGGACAGAGCCTCTTACGTAACCTTTCCCTTCGTTGTTGGGGAGCTGGATATTTATTTCACAGACACTCTTCCGGGTCTCTGATTCATGCCCGATGGTAATCTCTAACGAACCATCAGATGAACAGATTCTCCTAACACATTGGGGACACAGAGCATGAAAACTTAGCAAGGCCCGGTAGATGAGGTGAGGGGTGGGGTGGTGGAAAATAGACCCACGGCAGTTTTGATAGACAGCCCTTCATCGCCACAGCTCTGTTATCTAAACACACCTCCGCTGGGTCTGCGATTGCCAATGTGAACAGCCATTACAACCTGGGTTTGAGTCCAGCGGCTCGCAGCCTTTCTCCCCACCCCCTGGTGCCTTTTATTTGAAATATTTGGTCCCATTTTCCTTCCTGGTCCTCTGCGCTTCTCTTTAGCGTGTGTGTGCGTGTGTGTGTGTGTGTGTGTGTGTGTGTGCGCGCGCGCGCGCGTGCACGCGCTTGAAACCACAATTGTAGTTTCAGTAAATAAAAACGCTGCTTGCTAATGTGGAATGGTCCAACGTTTAAGTCTGCCCTTGGAGATCCTTTACATCAAACCAGCCATCAAAAAGTGGTGCAGATAAAATTTGTCATCCCGGGTTTCCTACAAAAGAATTACAGTGGAGAAATGGCCGGATCGATACTATGGATTTTCACGGCTGGGGCTGGTGGTCCAATTGCTGTGAGACACTCAGGCACATAAAAGGGCATGGCTGCCACTCCGTCACAGACTGCTGACTCAGCACAAAGCCAGGCAGGTATTTATAGGCTGGAGTGACACAGAATTATCACCTTGCAGTACCCGGCTCGTGTTCCCTCTGAGATTGCTTTCCTTTATGGGGCTGCTAAATGCAGGTGAATGGAAAAATGATGGCTAACAGCTGTCAAAATGCAGCCGAATGAAGTACTTAAATCTTTTTTTATCCATTAAAAGGGTAACAACCATACATAGATCATGGCACAGACATTGTAATGATATTTGGGGGCTGGTAAATGAGGGGGGTAATAAACAACGTATTCTCCCATCGGAGCAGCAGAGGGAACAGACTTGGGGGGAAGGTGGGTCTACCCCGAGCTTGACAAACCGCTTTAATGGGGGGGCATTACATGACCAAAGGGATAGGAACCATCACCTGGACCCCAGTCTATAGGACCCCACCCTCCCTTACCTTGGCATTCAGGTGTCATTGGGCCACACCCTTACCTTGGCATTCAGGTGTCTTTGGGCCATCTCCCTTACCTTGGCAGAGGTGACAAAAAAGATCACTCACAAGCTTAAAGAAAGCCGGGGGGTGGGGGGTGGGCGGAGGGATCTATAAGGTCCTCCTGCCTACAAGTGACTTTCTTTTGTATTGTTTCCAACTTCCACGATGCAAGCTGTGCAGTGGATCTAATTCCAGAGGCCAAGGACAATGTACAGACGACAGCACTCCCTACTTGTCTATAATTAGGGACAGTGCCTAAGACCTCTCCACCCGGGGCTTGTCTAAAACCAGAGTCTACCCAATCTTCTAGAGATGTGGCATTCTTTCCCATAACACACACTTACAAAGTTTAGTTCAAAACTAAGACACTGGGAGAGAGAGCTAGAGAGAGAAAGAAAGAAGTAGAGAGGGAGAGGAGAGAGAGCAGTTGTGGTGATGAACTCTGCTAAGGTTTTCTCAATATGGCCTCTCTAGTTCTCTACACAGCTTACTGTATGCAATGCATCACCGTGTTCTTGTGATGGCTGGAGGTGACAGTGTCTGTGATGAGCTGGAGTGAGGTGAATGGCACTGGCCTTCTGATGTAGCATCAGGCTGACACTACAGAGTTACCGGCACTCAACATAGCCAAAGTCCAGGACAGAGTGAGAATTCCTCACACCTTGTGGATTGTTTATTGCTGGATTTTTCCATTTCTTATTTTTTTTTTATTATTGTAGTTGGCTTTGAAATAAAGGGGGGTAGAACCATGGATAAGGATGAACCTTCTTCCCGGTTGGATGGGATGAAATCTTTACCAGAACATTCCATCAACTGGCCTGTCACCAGAAAGATTCCTCTGTCACTGCTTAAGTAGATAAAGTTAGTGTAATTGCCCCAATTTGTAACTAATACAACCTCAAGGAATCTTTCTGGAAGAACTTTACCAGGCCATCTAGACCCATCTGAAAAATGTATGTCCTGTTTTTCATTTAGTGAGACTTGGCTTCCACAGAGATCCACAGTATTCCTATGGCTGCCGTGTGGGACGTTAGCTTGTTTGAAGCTGCAAAGTGCTCTTTGGAGGCTTCTCCTTTCCCTAATATTTAATTTTTCAACAAACCATTTTTGTTGCGCTTGAACATTACATGGAGAACATTTTCTTCATTCTCTTTAATATTTAAAAGGTACTGCAGAGCAGTGGGGCAAAGGACCCAAACGGGGCAGTCTCACCCCTTATAAGATATCTGGGTGTGAGCCAATCCTCCATTTCTGAGCTCCCGTGGGGAGATGGGCTTTGCGTGGGTCATTGAAACCCGGAAGCTGCTCATCACTGGTGGCTAATTTGGGGGCTCTCCAATCCCCGCAGAGACAAACCCAGAGGTCTGCCTGTGAGGGAGTTTCTAAGTTAGGTGAATTGAGGTGAGCAAACTTACCCTAAGTGTGGGCAGTGCTATCTGATGGGGGCCTAGATTAAATGAAAAGGGGAAGAGAGTTGAGCAGACAGACTCCATCTTCCCTGCTTCTGATTGCAGGAGCAGCGTGACCAGCTGCCTTCAATTCCAGCTGTTATGCCTTCCTCCACGATGGGCTGTAGACTCAGCTAGAAATACAGCCTTTCAGGGGTTAATACAGCCTTTCAGGGGTTAATACAGCCTTTCAGGGGTTAATACAGCCTTTCAGGGGTTAATACAGCCTTTCAGGGGTTAATACAGAGAGATGGCTCAGCCATTAAGAGCATGCACTCTCCTTACAGGGGCCCTGAGCTTGATCCTCAGTACCCACAGCTAACAAACAGCTTATAGCTGCCCGTAACCTCAGCTCCAGGGGACTTGACATGCCTCTGGCCTCCTCCAACACATGCACACACATAGACACACATGTGTACATAAAAATGATAATAAAGCTATTTAAAAATGGTTTCCTTCCTTAAGTTACTTTGGTATTGTATTTTATTACAGCAATGGGAAATGAACAAATACAGTGAATAAACCAGGCTTTCAAGGGAAGTATATCTTTAAAAACATTAAAATTGTATAATAATTTTTTTGTGGGAACCCATATGTGGGAACTTGTGTGCCATGATATGTGTGGAGACCAGAAGACAGCTTTTAGGAACGGATTCTCTCCCACCACCTTGTGGGGCTAGGGATTGAAACGAGGTCGCCCTTACTCACCGAGTCATCTTATTGTCCAGATATGTGGCACATATCGTATGAAATGCTAACAGCACCAAGTGCAAAGCTCGTGCCCCAGCTTCAGAGATGCAGCTCTATTTCCACCCCACGTGACATAGGAAGAAACCGAGGCAGCAGAGAGGCTGATGAAGCTACCCAGGTCACCTGGCCAGGTACCAGTGGAGCTTCCACGTCTTGCCTTACCCAGCATTCTTGGTCCCTAACTGGAGAGGAGACCCAGCTTTGAACTTGGGAAACTTTGCTGTGCCATGCTTGGAATAAGCCCAGGATGTGTGTAATCCCATTCAAAGGAATGTGAAGTCCAGGGGCCAGGGAGGTTGCTCAGTGGATAAAGAAAGACACTGCCAAGCCTGACGACCCGAGTTTGATGCCCGAGACCTATGCGGTAGCATCCATTCTTGAAAGTTGTCCTCTGACCTCCATATGTGCCCCACCCCCATAGATAATAATTAGTTTTTGGAAGCGTACAGTGCACAGATGGGGACCTGTTTGCTTGCCCCTGCAGTGGAGTCCTGGTGTAACGTTTCCAAGTTCTCTGCTAGTGTGACTGTGTTGTAGATGATGAGGCTACCAAACCTACAAGGTTCCTGGCTCCTAAATGCAGAAAGCAAAGTGCAGGAAGTGGGGGAGAGCTTAATCCGAGAACCACATGACTACCTGGCAGCAGCACGGACAAGGCTGCCTCACTCCGAGCATCCCTGGCTGGGATTGGACAGGATTCAGAAACCTGACCCACACCTCCAGGTTCTGTCTGCAGGGAAATCATGTTTGTGCCTGTTGGAATGGCCCTGGATGGGTAGAGATCACTGCTGCTTTCCTCACGGGAGTGAGTGTACCATCACAGACAATAAACAGAGAGAGAAGGAGGGGGGCTAAGCAAACAGGGGGGGAAATAGAAGCAAAAAGCACATCGGAGTGAAAAAAAATATCCATAAACTAGTTGTGTGTGTGTGGTTTCTTTTCTTTCTTTTCTTTTTGTCTCTCCAGTTGCTCCGATGTGCACAAAGGAAATAGACGGAATAAAATCACATCTCAGGAACACCAACATAAATTCCCCCTTGCTTTGACAAGTGCGTAATTTTCTTCAGAGATGTTCTTCACGTCTGCAGAGTTACGAGGCAATTTCATTCCCATCTGACAAATTTACAAAGAAACATTAGAGAGAAGGGATTAGGAAAGCCAGCCAGCTTTATAGACTTTTTCCTGGGGCTGTGTTTCCCTTCCATCTCTCTGTGCTTCCTGGAGGACCATGCATGACTGACTCACACTGTGTGGACCCCGGAAACAGGACACTTAGGAGAGGAGAGGACACGAAATGGGCTTTCAGTCAACTAATTGTATTTACATTTTAGGGGGAGGAGGCAGGGCTGGCGGGGAGGGAAGATGCACACAGGCAATCGGTTAAATGAGGTCTCTAGGGTGTGAATTCCAAGTGGCATTTGTAAATACTGGACTTTGCTTAAGGAGAGAGAGATGGACAGAGACAGGGGGAGGATGCAGAGAGGGGGAGAGAGAAGAGAGGGTGGAAGGGAGAGAGGGAGGAAGTGGGAGGAGAGAATGGCCCTGGGTTTTGATCATTTGGGTTCCAGCTTGTGCTTCATGAAAAGATCAAAGACAGCAAATATCAATTTGCTTTCCTCATAGGATCATAGTTTCTGTTTTGATTCTGTCTTGATTCCAAGGCACATCAGTTAGGGTGGCCCCTTCATCCCAGCTTCCACATCTCAGCCCTGCTTTGGTCCTGGGTAAAGTGAGGCAGCTGGTGACCACACTGCTGCTCACTTAGCTCAGACTGGGCTGCTTGGGCTTCCAGTCCTCATCACTCCCTTCAGTGTCTGCGGCCTCCACTTACTCTGTTTGGGGATCTGCTGACTAACAGTCAGCACACACACACACACACACACACACACACACACACACACACACACACACACACACACCACACACACACAAACACACACCAAACACACACACACCACACCACATACACACACACACACACACACACACACACCACACACACACTCATACAGATACCACACATACACAAACAGTCATACACACACAAACCACACACACGCAATCACACAACACACAAACATACACACACACCATACTCATACACACACCATGCAAGCATACATATACACACAACACACACACACCTACGTGGATGTATTTTTACAAAGCTGGGGCTCTAGAAGACTCTAGCAAGGTCACCAATTGAGCTTGCTTAGATTTTTGATCAAAAATCTCAACCAGGCTCACAAATCCAGGAAACCAAGGTTCTCTCCTGGAGTTGACATTAAGAACAGTGTTACATGGACTCTGGATGATACGGAGCCTCGATGACAAATATATTATAAGTGGGACTTAGGGAAGGAGGAAAGGAGGAGATACATGGCTTCCAAGGCCTTCCTTGAAAGCCACAAAAACCTCACAGAGCCGCAGTACAAACCAGTAGGAGAAAAAGGCTGTGTTCACGAGTATATTGCTATTGTACATTTTAGGAGCCCAGCTGGGATCAGCAGCCATGTGACTTGAAGGTTCGTTGACCCCACCAAAAGACTGCATGGCACCTCACTTGTGTAATTGATTTGTTCCCAGTGTCTTCCCTCTCGATCATGCTCAGGTCCTTGGCATTTGATTTTAAACGTGAGAGCCATTCGCCAGAGATGCCTCACATTTGGGGGTTTAAGTCTAACACCCTAAATACAAATTGTGAAGTTTAATTTGGGCCTGGTCTCTGTAAATTCTCACAGTTAAAACTCCCCCTTTAGTCTGTCCCTTGATTATGCAGAACTGGGCTTCTCCTGCCTGGACAACCATTGTCTTGATAAGGAGGTGTCCATTTGAAGGGAGGGAGGCTTGGCAGGTGCAGAGGAAGGCCAGTTCCGCTGGCTTACTCTCGTCCTTGAGGAGGTCCATTTAGCCCAGTGGGATGGATGAGATGGCTTTTTTTCCTTACAAGCAAGATAACTACAGCACAGCCAGGAAGTTAGATTGATCATGATGAGAGAGATAAAAATTTAAAATATCCCCTGGTAGGGAAATTTTTTTTTTATTTCTGTGTTTGAATCTTTTAAATACTGTAACTTTGGGGGAAAGTTATAGAGACATAAAAGGCATATTTGAGCTGCTTTGGGGTTTATGACAACCACTGGATAATACATTATTTTGAAAGCCTTTATAGTATACAGTTACAAACTTCCAGGAAATCTATTAAAATGCAGCATTAATTAACATAAACTTTTTATAGTGTTGCTAATATTCTGCAAACAACTAAAAGTTTAAAAGCCCTTTTTACAGGCATCCCCCCTCCCCCTGCCTGTACCCTGCAATCATGGTGTATTATGGGAAACACTAAAGGAATGGAAAGAAATGAATTTCCCTAGATTGTTCCGATGGGCTATTCACCTCCATATTTGTCTTCATTTGAATGAATATAAAGACAAAAATCTTTGCCAGCTTGTTTATTATTCCCTCTTCAAGCTCACGAGATGGACCAAAGCAACCAGACCAGGACTTGAAAATCCATCTTTCCCAGTAACGATAAAGCGAAGACGTCACTTTAGAAATCAAAGTGACATCTGCAAATCCCGGGGGGCGGGGGGGGGGCGGGGCGGGGGGGGATGGGCTCTCAGCCGTGCCCTCTCCTCACTGGGCAGGTCATTCCCTGCTTCAGACTACAGTTCAGACACACAGATGTATCCTTGTTGGCTGGAATCTTAGCCATGATTTGTTTTTGAAATCTACTTCCTGGTTGCGTTTGTGACAGCGAGCCTTCCCACCCAAATCTTGACCTCTTTCAGAGCCAAGTTTGGCATTTTTGGTTTGAACCTCCAAAGGCGTGTGTGTGTGTGTGTGTGTGTGTGTGTGTGTGTGTGTGTGCGTGCGTGCGTGCGTGCGTGCGAGAGAGAGAGAGAGAGAGAGAGAGAGAGAGAGAGAGAGAGAGAGAGAGAGTTGTGTGTGTGTGTGTGTGTGTGTGTGTGTGTGTGTGTGTGTGAGTTCAGTCTCTATTTCCAAAGAGCAGTGCTATCTCTATGCCAGAACTGAAGATGAATTGTCCGCCATCCCTAATCACTCCCGGGCTAGGCAGGGAGGCAGGTGGCCACATTGTGCCTGAAGCTGGGAAGCAGAGGGATGACTGCTACACTCAGCTCATGTTGCATTCAGCCTGGAAACCCAGATCAGGGCTTGGTGCCACCCACATTCTGAATACGTCTTCCTCCTTTAGTTAGGCCTCTCTAGAAACATGCTCACAGGCGGCTACTCAGAAGGATTAGGCTTTGGTGATTCTAAATGAAGAACGGTGAATGAAGATAGGCTATCACAGACAGGGGAAATTTGATGTAGAGTCATCAAAATCCAGTATTCATTTATTCAACAGATACATGATATTTTTATCCCCCTGGGACTGCTCTCCCGTGAAGGAAATAAAAGGAACAAGCAAAGAATTAATGACGAAACCTGTTGGATTGTAGTAAACGTTGCGTGCTGCTACTCTCCTATATAGAAATTCCAGGAGTGACCCCATTGATGAGTAGGTGTTGGCCATAAGAACAAAGGGAAACGAAAGAAATTCTCTCTGAAGAGAAGTCCAGGCAAAATGAATTGTAAATAGTAAAATGCCCTCGAGCATGGCGGACCCAAGTAAGAGCTAGTTGAGGTGCAGTGGGCTTCGGCAAGAACTTTACTCCAAGGGACATGGCAGTCACTGGAGGGGGTTGAGGGCAAGAGGGGCAGGGTGTAAGCGCCCACGTTTCGTGGTCAAATGGGATGTTGGGGGAAAACTAGACCATTAAGGGCAGAGGTGGGAAATCTAGGCTCCTCTATTCAGGTGCCATGGTAACGGGCAGTGATGGTGGCAAAGATGGTGAGGAGGGAGCACATATTTCAGTTTTAAGTCAGCAAACTCTGCTCTTGGTTTGGTTATGAGATTCAGGAGGAAGAGACAGACATCAGGGACAGCTGCCATGCTGATGACCTGGCTCTCTAAAAGGACAATGCTAACATATGCAGTGCTGGGCAAATGTCAGTGAAGGTCGACATTTCTGTTTCATGGTTACATTTATTTATTTGTGTGTGTGTGTGTGCGTGTGTGTGTGTGTGTGTGTGTGCGCGCGTGTGTGTGTGTTGTATGTACAAGTGTGCCATGTTGTTCATGTGAAGGTCAGAGGACAAGTCAAAGGACATGTTCCTTTCCTTCGACCCTGCGTATCTGTCTGGGGAATTAAACTCGGGCGGTTAAGCTTGGTGGCAAGCGCCTTTACCTGATGAGCCATCTTGACAGCCTCAAAGGTAGGCTTCTTTTGGGTAGAAGAATAAGGGGATTGGTTTGGACTCTCTAATTTTTTCTCATTTCTTCATCATGTCACTTATGGCTCTCCATTTTGCTATGTGACGAACTGATAGCCACACATTATTTGAATGGTAGGGTATCAAGATTTCTCGCAAATTTCAGTTATTTATAATAATAAACACGCTGTATTTTGCTAAGCCACAAAATACAGATTGGTCGTGTCTCTGGACACCTGGGCCCTCCTTTTTCTTGAACACCTGTTCACGCACACCCTGCTCAAGTTCTGCTCCACAGAGCGCACAGCCAAGCCCAGCAACAAAGTGGGAGGAGCTACACACATCCCATCACTTGCGTGGCTGTCCACTCATTACAGTACAGGTACCACCCAGATCAAGTAAACCAAGGAAGATGAATCCATATGGCCATGCGGCAGATACCAGAGATGAGGGGCCAGAGTACCCGCATCCTCGTCAGGGCTCAAGCACCCAAACACTAGCAGGGTCCCTTGCTGGTGAGTGTGTCTCTTTGCTACTTATTAGCTTCTTCTTATTCATATGATTTCCTCCACAACAAGCCTGTGTTCTTTGGCCATGCCGTGTTTTCACTCACTGCTGTGTGGTAAGTGCCTGATGAAGCACTGCGCACAGTAGGTCTAGTTTTCTGTTTAGATGTGTTGCTGCTGCTGCTGCAGAGTTCACCTAGAGATTGGTTCCTTTTGCATAAAGGGGGATAAAAGGAGGATAGAGAGAAATAAAGACACGAAGCCCTGGCAGTAATTCAGATGCCTTCTGAGGCTGAAAATGAGCTCCACCTGGCTATGGGACAAACGGGTGTGGTGGATTAGCCAAAGTGTGTGTGTGTGTGTGTGTGTGTGTGTGTGTGTGTGCGCGGCTACATGCGCCTTAAAGGGTCAAATTACAAAGACTTTTCTTTTAAACAAGACAAAATCCTCACAACAGTCAGATAAAACTGTTGGAAGGCAAGTTTCTTCAGACACCTGCCGGTTCAAGGAACTATAAGGGAGGCTGGAAGACTGGGGCCCTATGAGAGGCACATTTTAATTTTTAGATTCTTGTTTTACGTAAAGAACATGGCCGAGGCATGACAAATCCGTCCCCTCAACTCTCCTTTACTAGGGTGTTCTTTGGTGAAAAAATAGTGTATCTGTCTACTTGAAACTGGGACAAGAGCTAGCTGGAGGGGATGCCTTTATTTCTTTTGCCAAAGATAACTCTGGAGATTAAAAAAATTCTCTTCCAGTTTATGAATCCAAATCCCACGCAGAAATCCAGTGCGCAGTACACTGTGCTGCTGCCACCCCATGCAGGGCAGAGATCGAGGGAGGGAGAAGACATTGGTGTCTGGCCCTGGGCCTGAGGAGTATAGGCAGGGGTGGCTGGCAGCTCTCAACCCTTCTCTTTTCCCGAGGGCTGTTCCTTAACCTCATGAGGTCTCCCAAAGCCAGGGCCACTGAGAATCCCAGGGTGTTCTTTCCCCACAGTATTTGCGAACTGGGATCATGTGGGGTATGGGGCATTCCTGCCTGTGGCTATGCTTTGTTTTGGGTGACACAGCAATTATAAAATTACATAGTTTAAAAATCAACTCTAGGGCTGGGATGACAACTCATTTTGTGGTGTTTGCCTGGCAAGCATGAAGACCTGAGTTCAAGGCCCAGAACCAACATAATGGAGACAGTCCTAGTCTTAGAAAGCCACTGGGAGGCACAGCCAGGACGACCCCTGGAGCTTTCTCACCAGTCAGCACCTAACCCACTTGCTCTGGGCTAGTGAGAAATCCTGTCACACAAAGAAGGAAGATGCCTCAAGAGGAAAAAGATCTGAGGTAGCCTTTTGGTCTACACATGTGTGAGCGCTTACACACACACACACACACACACACACACACACACACACACACACACACAGTCATGCATGTTTACCCATGCATATACATGCTCTGCACACACATGAAGATGCACAAAGACACACATTGAGGTATGTCAATTAATTTTATGGGCCAGTGAGTGTTTAGAAGCCAGGATATTTAGAATTCATGACTCTTCCTGGAATCGGAAAACTGTCATTTTCTGGCCACATTTCCCTGCCACAGGTGGCTATGGGAAATCTACCCATGTTACCGCAAACAATCTCTGGAGCTTCTATGTATTCTTGCCCAGCCTGCTTTGCTCAATTATTTCACATGGCTGGTCCATTTCAGACAATCAGGAATGGGCTCCTGACCTCTGTATTTATGCATGGTGTCTGTAGCCATAATGTATATTGCTGTAAATGGTTCCGATATCATCTTTAATTTGAACATCAGCCTGCTCTTTAGTTCTCAACTTTGACTTTTAAAAACCAGAATTGTTAATTATCCTGGTGAAGATTTCTCTGCTGTAGACTCGATAAAGTCGCTGTTAATGGATGTGATCTTTGGTGGGTTAATCTAAAAGATATCCTTTCTCTTTCTTTCCCCCTTCTGGTATTTTCCCGTCTGTGCCAACTCATTCAACACGTGAGACACCTTCAGGGGTTTAGGAGTCTTGGAGAACCTTCCAGGAAATGTTGCAAGTTTGCCATGTTGTCAGAGGATAAAGGCACACTGTTCAATCCAAATCTTTGTGTAAATTTTTTCTTTCAAATTCAACATCCAAGTTAAAAACTTGGATGCTTCTTTGCCTTACATTTTAGTGAGTAGATTTTTCTAAAAGGAAGAAAAAATGAAAAGAAAGGAAAAAGAAAAAAGAAACCCATAGCCACAAAAGTGTAAATGCTTTGCTCAGCAGCACCTTGTTTTTGTGTTTTTAAAAGCACCAGTACTCAGGCTGGCTGTTGAGAGGGCTCAGTGGTTAAGAGGTCTTGCTGCTCTCGCAGAAGGCTAGAGTTCAGTTCTCAGCATCACCATTGGTGCCTTTAGACTGTAACTCCAGCTCCAGGGGATCTGACACTCTCTTCTGGCCTCTGTGGGAACCTGCTTGCAAGGGTATATACCCCTGTGCATACACCTATATAAATAAAAAAGAAACCTTAAAAAATAAACAGTACTCAAACAGCAAGCAGGAGCTGAAATGTTGGTCAAAGAGATTCTGAATGTTATGTTCTGTTGTAGTAACTGTGTCCATGAAATATGCAAACCAGGCAGTCTCATATGGATTTCCCCCATTGTATCATTTTATAGGTATGTGTGTAAGCCTGGGTGTCTGGTAAACTTTTATGTGTTAAATCATTCTCCCATTAGTTTTTGTTGTAATTACCACCATGCTTATTGTAATTTCTGATTGATCTTCAATTGGTCTTGCCTAATAACACTTCATCTTGAGTTGTCTACGCCTGCAGGCTGCTCAGTTATGTGGCAAATGATTTATCTATAAACGCTCAACATACTCTGGAGTTCAATATTTGAAGGCATCTCTTTGTAAAGCAAAGAATACTTCTAGTGCACAGATAATATGGTGGTGAGTTTTGCATCTGGATAAAAGTCAATGCTGCCATGACTCCTTCTATAGCTTTTGGCAACTATGTTGGTTTCTCGGTTTATTTCAAGCCTACCCTGAACTGGAATTTCCATGATGATAGGAATCATGCCTTCATCTTCTTTCTACCCTTCCTTCCTTTCAGATTTTTTTTTTTTGATGTTTAAAGTTCTCTATCTGTGTCTGTGTCTCTGTGTGTGTATGCACATGTGAATGAGGTTCCCTCAGAGGCTGGAAAAGGGTGTGGGGTCCCCTGGGGGCTAACTTACAGGTGCTATGAGCCACTTGGTATGGGTTGGGAGCCGAACTCTGGTCCTCTGTAGGAGCAGCCGGCAGACTTTACCACTAAGCTGTCCTTCTAGCCATCTTCCCTTTCTCTTAAAAGAATTTTGAGGGTGGTGGAGTACATGAAACAGAGAACAAGACATTTGAGTTGACGCGGGATAGTCCATTTGTACAGTTGGGTGCTATCACGCATGCGCCAATATGCTCATAGTTTCACAGACAGAAACCCCCTTCTCCTTCCAGCCCTTGGAAATTGCCATCTGCCTGTCTCTAGGGACCTAACCAGGCTAGGTGCCTTGGATAAGTAGAATCATGCTTGTTTCTTTAAGGATGCTGAACTCGAGGTTCATGTAGCATGCGTCAGAATGTTTTTGTATTTTACAAACATAAATAATGACAGTTAAAATTGATTGTCAGCTCCACAGGATCTAGAATCACCTAGGACAGATGTCTTTGACTGTGAGGGCATTCAAAGCGTATTGTCTGGTTTTGTGTTAACGACTTGACACTAGCTAGAGTCATCCGAGAGGAAGGCGCCTCAGTTAAGAAAGTGTCTCCATGAGAGCCAGCTCTAAGGCATTCTCTCAGTTAGTGATCAGTGGGGGAGGGCCCATCCTATTGTGGGTGGGGCCATCCCTGGGTTGGTGGTCCTGGGTTCTATAAGGAAGCAAGCTGAGCACGCCATGGGAAGCAAGCCAGTGAGCAAGCAGCTCCCCTCTACAGCCTCTGCGTCAGCTCCCGCCTCCAGGTTCTGTTGCTGGAGTTTCTTTTGTCCTGCTTGGTCCTGCCATCCTTCTCAGCCCCAAATAAGCACACAGACCCTATAAAACTGGAAGCTGATGGCTAGGGCTTCGTATTGGCTAGCTCTGTCTTAAATATTAACCCATAACTGTTAATCTGTGTGTTTCCACGTGGTCTTGGCTTACCGGAGAATGACGGATCTCCTTTGGTGGCTACATGATATCTTCCTCAGTCTCTCCCTGCCTACCTTTCTTAGAATTCTCCTCATCTCCTAGTTCTGCCTATCTTCCTACCTCTATTGTCCAAACAGTGTTTTATTAATTAACCAATGGTAGAAGAAGGACATTCCCTCATCAAGGCTCCTGTCCTGTTTGAGTTCTTACCCTGACTTCCTTCAGTGATGAACAGCAATATGGAAGTGTAACCCAAATACACGCTTTCCTTCCCAACTTGCTTTTTGGTCTTGGTGTTTCATCGAAGCATAGAAACCCAAACTAGGACAAAAGGAAAGAAAATCCACCCTAAATAGGGTGTTACCGTTCTATGGGCTGTGGTCCTGGACTGTGTACAAATGAGAAAGAAGGCTGGCACCAGCATCCATCTCGAATTCCTAAGTGGATGCAAAATGACCAGCTGCCTCTTGCTCCTTCCTGCCTTCTCTGCCACATCGGCGTACACCCGCAAACTAAGAGCCAAGACAAACCCTTCCTCTCTGCAGTTGCTTTTGCCGTAGCAACAGGAAAACCGAGGCAGCTCATATCTGTTGGGCAAATAGCAAGAAAGAAAGCACTTCTGCAGTGGGTCTTTCCAGACACACAGTAGGTCTTAATAAACACCCTCTTCTTGGTTTGTGGTAAGGACCCAAGAAAGCTACTGAGGTACTTTTTGGAACACAAGGGACTAGCAAGTCCTCCTGCATGTGTTGTTTAAATCTAACACGTGAAAAGCAACTCAGTGGTGTATTTTCTTTATTTTCTTGGACTTGTAATTTGGATTTCCTTGCGATGGCTGCTAATTAACCAGTCGGTGATGTGCTGCTTGTCTTTTCATCTGCCTCCGAGCTTGTCAGGAGCCAATGACAAGCCCGGAGAAACTGGGGCCACTCTGATAATTAAGGTTTGGAGGGCTTCTTTACCGACCCCATCATGGACCAATTGCTTTCTCTGCCTCTGCTGATGGGCAGCTGACATCTGACAAAACACTGGTCTTCTCTCATCGGCGCAGCAGCGGGACACTTTCCCACCTTTTAATGGCTGAGCACATCTCATCCCAGGCAACTCTGACAAAACCCAAGTGTATTGTCAAAGTTGCTGGTGGAAAGGAAGCCTGGATACATCAGAACAAACACTCATGCATGTGTACACGCACACATACACACACTTTCTTATTAACCTCTAAATGCAAAAAAAAAAAAAAAGAAACCCAAAAATCAAAAAAAAAAAAAAACAACAAAAAAGCCCCACCAAAACAAACAAACAAACACACACACACACACACACACCCAAACCCAATGCAAAGCTTTATTTGAATTAGTAAACGACACAAGGAGAACGTGGTTTGCAGGTGGACACTTACTGCACTTCTCTTTAAGATGCCGTGGGGAGGGAAAAGAAAGGCAAGCTCTGCACAGTTTCTTTAATGTTGACGCTATTGGAATCGGAGAGACGGCCCAGCTGATCAAACGCGTGCTTTGCAAGCACAAGGGAGACTGAGTTCTGTCCCCCCAACAGAGACAGCAGGGGTGCTGAGGTGTGTGCTGTCCCAGCACTGGGGAGGGTGAGGTGAGAGGGTCCTGCTGCTCACTGCCCGGCCAGCTCAGTCTGTGTGGTGATTCCCATGAGCAACACGTGTGTGCGACCTCTGGCTTTTATTCCCATGCCTACAGATGCGCACGCATACTTGAGTGTGTGTGTGTGTGTGTGTGCGCTGCAGCCCTAATCAGAAGCATTTGCTTTTTGTGACATTGTAGAAGATTTGCAAGCCTCCGTGTTGGTGGCTTACTCACTCACTCTTACTTCTTCATTAACAGTGCTCTAACAATGGCACTGAAGCCCTTGCTCAAAACTCGTGGTCCAGCCACTCCCTGGCTGCTTGACCCTACCCTGCCATTTGGCATTTTCATGGGTGGGCTTCTTACCAGAAATATGGCACCAAGTGGCACCTGTCTGACAAGGTGGTTTGAGAATACTGTGGGAACAGTGGACTTAGTAACTTAGGCTATCACTATTTATACCACGAAAGTATTTCGTGTCATAGTAAACAGTTTGATTATAGAAATGAATGGTCTTTCTTTTGCTTAGAAGAGAGCACACTAGGATGTAGGGCGGTAAATGTAGGGAAGGCTGCTTTTCTCCTAACGAAGTCAAGGATTAGTGTCTCACTCTTGCAGGTGTGAGAACCATCACCGCCTCTGCACGCAAGAGACACAACACACCTGTCTCTGGCCTGTGTGCGTTTCCCTTTCCTTGGCTCTTGCCTTTACCTGAGATATCTCTAGAGAAGGGCTCACTATCAGATTTGTAACTGCTCTCCATCCCCACCCTAGCGTTACAGGCTCCTCTCTCTCTGTGTGAGCTCCTCAGTTCCGTACTTTGGTGCCTTCCTCAGGCTCCCAGGGATTCTAACAGCGAAGACATAATGCCAAGATTACACAAGGTTGGTTACACGGGTAAATGAAGAGGGCTGGGAGCGTTGTTTGAGCAAATCGATGCTGTAGATCTTAGGGAGGCTGGGACTGTCAGAATTTCAAAGCTTTCATGCAAACCCACATGGCTATGACTGCCCAGGTTCTAGTGCAAACAGCTCATTACCTGCTGTGAGGGCTGTCATTGGTCTTTCTCTCTCTCTCTCTCTCTCTCTCTCTCTCTCTCTCTCTCTCTCTCTCTCTGTGTGTGTGTGTGTGTGTGTGTGTGTGTGTGCGCACAAATGCTCATATGCAACGTGGGTGTATTATCATGGGAATGTATGTATGTATGGGGGCATGTGCATGTGTTCATATGTTCACGTGTATATACAGTCTGTGTACATGTGCATATGTATGTATTTGGAGCCTGTAGGATAACCTCAGATGTCCCTCAGGTATCTTTTGTGACAGGGTCTCTCATTGACTTGGAACCTGCAGAGGGAGGCTAAGCCAACTGGTCATAGGCCTCTGGGATCATGTGTCCACCTCCGCGGTCTGGGATCACATGTGTCACATGCGTGTGACGCCAGCCCTGGCTTTTCCATTGAGATGCTTCTTTTCAATCTGTTCCCTTTTGTAGTGAAGCTCACCATCTAAGTTAGGACCATGGTTTGTCTTGTGTAGATTTTCCTACCCATCAAGTAGTGACTCAAACACAGTAAAAACTTATTTCTACCTCACTCAAATAATGGTCTGGGCTCATGTGGTGACCTTGCTCTGTACATGTGTGAAGAGCCGCGTCTGGCTTCCTCGTGCCCTGTCGTCTTAGTCCTCATGACTCCTCATTGACTGCCCGTGAAGTGGGTGGAGAGGGGATCAGCAGGTCCTTCCATTTCAGGACAAAAGAGACATTTTAATTAATTTTTTTGATGTGGGGTCTCAAGTAGCTCAGGCTGGCCTCAGATGTGTTAGGTAGTTAAGGATGACCTTGGACTCCTGATCCTCCTTCTTCCTCCTCACAAGTGTTGGGGTCACAGGTGTTGCCCGCCATGACTGTTTTACGTGCTGCTGGGCAAACATTCGTGCTACTGAACTGAACTCTACCAACTGAACTACATAGAGCCCTGGCCCCTATCCACACTCCTCTGAATTACATGGTCCCACTTACCTGTACACAAGCCTGTGGGATGCAGACATCACGTGGTGAGGAGCTCAGTTGCTATTTAAGGAGGACAGAGATGCTCTCTATACCCTATGATTCCCTCTGGGGACATCTCCCTTTTCAGATGATGTGACAGGGCGGGGTGGGGGAGCTGCTTCCACTGCTGCCTGGCTCCTCAGTGGGCACATGGACCAAACTTAGTTCATTCTTGGCTTCTACTGTCATGATGCCTGAGCCTGGTTTACAGGTGCCCAGGCAGCCCACTCTGGGACTTGGTCCTGGGTCCCCGCTGTGGCCGGTGGGGATAGGCTGCTCTTCTTTGTGAGGCTACCTCTCTGGGAAAATGGCATGCTGGAGTCACTCCTGCCATCTTTGTCTTCTGTCAGATTTATGGACCTTTCCTTCCCACCTAGGAAACAAACTCCTACCGACCCCTTGGACCTGGGGTTTCCAGCCCAGGGGCTCTCGTTCCCAGAGGTAGACCAGCGTCATCTTCAGCCACGGTGGTTGTCACACCTGGGTTACTGCTGCTATTGCCATCTTGTGGGCTACATAGGCTCTTATACAGTGTCCCTTCCTATTCCAGACGACAGATGGCCTGTTAGGGTGGAGCTGGCTGGGACCCTGCCTTGTTCGTCTGCTTACCAGGTGCTGGCAACTTTCCCTGATGGACGCTGGAGGGACAAGAACACGGTGAGTGGCAATAACATGGATAATAAAAGACCCAGAGACAGATTTTGGGCTTCAAGCTTCAAGCTGAAGATTAGAGAAGTACAGCAGCCAGCCACTAGCTCTTACCTCAGGCTGAAAGGGCTGGTCCTGTCTCCATGAGCTCTCACCAAGCCTCAGACTTCTGCCTCTCCTCAGTGTGGCTGGAGAGATTCATTCTCAGAATGCTGCCCAAGATACCAGGCTTCTGTCTTCTATAAACCTTTTTTGGGCTGGGATTAAAGGCTCAAGCTCTGTTAATCTTTAGACTGATTCACTTTCCTGTAGCTCTGGGTGGCCTTGAACTCACAGAGATCCATTCTGAGTCCTGAGATTAAAGGTGTGTGCCACCACTGCCTAGCTTTATGGCTATCTAGTATGGTTTCTAGGATTAAAGATGTGTATCACCCCTGTTTTGCATCCTGAACCCTCAGGTAAACTTTATTAAATCATAAATAATATTATCACCACAATTTCCCTTTTTTGTCTAATAGAAAAAGGAGAAAGCTACAACTAAGATAAGAAAAACTATTGTTACTAGCTGATTTCCCACCAGCCTGGTCCCACAGCCGCATCAGCCCCAAATAACACACAGAGACGCTGTATTAGATATAAAGCTGTTGGCCAGTTACTAGCATTTCTTACTGGCTAGCTCTGTCTTAAATATTAACCCATTTCTA
Organism: Cricetiscus sungorus; assembly: GCA_030556225.1. Lineage (NCBI taxonomy): Eukaryota > Metazoa > Chordata > Mammalia > Rodentia > Cricetidae > Cricetiscus > Cricetiscus sungorus. The sequence goes on along the minus strand of JANBXA010000391.1, from coordinate 1,503,080 downwards.
TTAATCTAAGTGTTTCCTCGTGGTCTTACCTTATGGGAGAGAGGGTATGCTCTCTTGGTCCTACATGTTGACTTTCCCCCTACCTCTCCCTAAATCCTCCTTGTCTCCTAGTCCCGCCTATCTTGTTTTCCTATTGGCCAACAGGGCTTTATTCATTAACCAATATGAGAAACATATTTACAAAATGACATCTTCCATCAACCATATACATAATTATATACAATATACAGTGGCAATAAGGCAATAACTACATCAACAATGTCTAGTCCATTTGCATCTAACAGATTCTGAGAAAATACTCAATTATCTATCCTATCTAGGTGAGCCCAAAGTCTTCTGTCTAATTTACTTTCTATTCTAATTTGTATTACCAACTCAAAATTATCTTTTTATGTCTCTTAACCTTATATACTTTTCATTTGTTTAGTGAGTTTCTTTTCCAAATCTGGTAAACAATAAAAATTATAACTATAATTATCTAGTCTTCAGTTCCCTCAGAGACCTGAGAAGGAAGTAGTAAGTGTAAGCAAGCAACTTCCAAAATACGTAAGAAATGACAAAAACAGATGGCTGTGTGAATAGTCACCCAAGGTTCTTCTACCACATCTTCGATACCATCTTCTGCCTAAAGGCCTAGCATATCTGACAGATATATCTGTGAAGTAGGCTATTAGGGAGGACTGTCCCGCCTTGTCTTACCAAGGTTTGCAGTCTCTCTCTTTTGTGTCCTCTTTAGACAGCATATTGACAGCAATTGAGACAAGGGCACTTTCTTGCCCAGTGACTTACCTTTGCCACAAAGAAAATAAACTCCATGTGTAGTTTCTTTGATGTCCATCATCACTTCTGAAGTAGATTGATGCTGCCAGGAACAGACGTGACTCATTGTCATAAAGAAAAGAACCAATTTAAAACTTCTTAAATGTCATATTCTGTAGATCTCTTAAGTGTTTGAAGATAACTGGTCTTTCTAAAATATATCTCTGTCTGACCCTGATGACATGCATAATATGATTACAAGTTTGATTATAATGGTTGACTATTAATCTACATTTTCTTATTATCTTATGTAGTTGGTAATAGTAACTTTCAAGGTCTAGAAATTTGTATTACATTGTTAAATGAGCTATACAGGTACAATACCTTGGGCAATACTAGAAATATATGTACGATATGTTTCAACAAATTAATCTCTAATTTATATCAATATACAACATTTGTATACAGTATACAGAAGTCCAATCCAATGCAAAATATTTAAAACTAGTAGTTGCTTTTTTTAAAAAACAAGATTCAATAATCTACTTTTTTATCTTATCATATCTATATCCCCCCCTTTTCTTTTTGGAGTAGATTCAATTATCTACTCTTTTTATCCTATCTTATCTGCACCCCCCCCTTTTTAACCATTATCAATAACAACTTGTATCCAATCTCCCTAAATACGGACAAATATCTATAACTTAACGAATGATCAAAAGCCACCCACCCCATCTCCTGGCAATGTGGGCCTCATGTCCTTAAAGTTACTTCCTGCTGTCTGGGTTCGATGGCATCTTCAGCAGATCCTGAAAAGAAAAAAATTGGGGTTAACCATCAGCTGTATCATTTTTGTCAAGCCTCTGCATAATGAGGAAGTGCAGGGCCCCATGAGGCTGTATCGTCTCAGCTGGACACCTCAAAACTGTTCTGGGCAGTTTGTAGTCCAAAGCTGGAGTCAAGTTGGAGTTGTTTAGCTTAATGGTGTTGCCATAGTTCTGGCGAAACTGTTGTTGTGGGATTTCATCTTCTTTTTGTTTGTTTATTTGTTTTGCTTTTCAAGACAGCCTTTCTCTGTGTTAACAATCCTGGATGTTCTGAACTCACTTTGTAGACCAGGCTGGCCTTAGACTCAGTGAGACCCGCCTCCCAAGTGGTGGCATTAAAGGCGTGTGTGACCTGCATGTGGCTTGGACTCAGTCTTCCTTTTGGAAACTTCAGAGATCGCATTAGGTAGGGCTATTTCTCTTCTTGGTATTTTTCCCCAGGAAGTTCTCCCTTCTTCTTTGGATGCTTATTTGTACAGGGGTCTTTAAATTACTCAAGATGGTTGTTTTTATTTTTTCTAGAAATATGAAAACAAAACAAACCAAGCAACAAACAAATAATCCATCGCCACAGGTGGTACTATCCCTCAGTAGGCGACCTTGTGTTTATGAGCAGGCTGAGCGAGGCGTGGGGAGCAAGCCAGTAAGCGGAGTTCCTCCTCGGCTCCCGCCTTCAGTGGCTGCTCTAACTTCCCTCAGAGATGGAGTGTGTCCTGAGAGTTGTAAGTGGAAGTAAACTATTTACTCCCCAAGTTGCTTTTGTCATCGTGTTTTATCACGGCAGTAAAAAGTCTAACTAACACCCCAGGACCAGGGGCACATGAAGCCTGGCATTTCTAAAATGTTCCCTGCTCTGCTTTTAAGATTCTTTGAGGAGATGACATCAATGTTGTGTTCGGACACATGTGCATGTGTGTGTGTGTGTGTGTGTGTGTGTGTGTGTGTGTGTGTGTGTGTTATATGTGAGTGAGAGAGACTATGTGGGAGACTTAAGGATTTGGCTCGTCTATTACAGAAGCTGAGAAGTCACATACCAGAAACCTGCAAGCTGGAAGACCACAGCATCAGGAAATAGGTTGCCCTGCGTGTACATGCCTATAATCAAATAGCCAATGGGCTGGAGGCTCTGTAACAGTGGTCCTCAACCCTCAGGGGTCGTGTGTTAGACATCCTGCATATCAGATGTTTGCATTGCTATCCACAACAGCAGTAATAATACAGTTATGAAGTAGGAGCAGAATTCTTTTATGGTCAGGGGTCACCACGACACAAGGAGTTTTATTAAAGGGTCACAGCATCAGGAAGGTTGAGAACCACTGCTCTGGGAGGTGGGCTTGGGAAATCTACCTCCTGAGTCAGACTCAGTAGAAGCAAGAACCAGGGGCTTTGTTGTCAGAGCTGGTGAAGAATGAAGTCACTCACCCCGGCGATCAGACATTCGTCTCTTCAGGAAACACCCTCACAGATGCAGTGGAAGCAATGTTTACCAGTTTTTACCCCAGTCAAGCTGCCACAGTAAGCCAGCAATCACAGCAGGAGAGGCTGCCATTGCTGGTACAGGGGTCACACATGGAGGCGGGCTGTTTCACTCTTAATGTCTGCTCACTGAAGCTTAAGGTGTGAGACCACACAGACTTTGGTCTCATATATATATATGAATGAAACCAGCTTGTTTTACATGTCAATCCCAGTTCCCTCACCCTCTGCTCCTCCCCCACCAACCCTCCTCCCATCCTCTTTCTGCTCCCCAGGGAGGGTGAGGCCTTCCATGGGGAGTCTTCAAAGTCTGTCACATCATTTGCAGCAGGACCCAGGCCTTCCCCTGTGTCTAGCCTGAGAGAGTATAGTATCCTTCTATGTGGGATGGGCTCCCAAAGTCCATTCGTATACGAGGGATAAATACTGACCCACTACCAGAGGCCCCATAGACTGCCCAGTTCTCCCAACTAACACCACACTCAGGGAATCTGGGTTGGTCCTATACTGGTTTCCCAGCTATCAGACTGGATTGTAGCGTGTATGTTTTCCACCAGCCCGCCCACCGCCGGCCCCAAATAACACTCAGAGACTCTGTATTTGATACAATCCTGTGGGCCAGTGACTATCATTGTTAATGGGCTAGCTCTGTCTTAATTATTAACCCATTTCTACTTATCTAAGTATTTCCACATGGCTCATCTTACCGGAGAGCGGCGGCCCGGCATCTTGCTTCCTCTAGGCTCTACATGCTGACTCCTCCTAACTACTTCCTCTTTCCTCCTCCTAGTCTCCTAGCCCCGCCTATCTAGTTTCCTATTGGCCAACAGGGCTTTATTAATTAACCAGTATGAGAAACATATTTACAGAATGACATCTCCCATCACTGGGGTCCATGAGCTCCCCTTGTTCAGCAGTTTCTATGGGTTTCTCCAGCCTGGTCTTGACCCCTTTGCTCATCACTCCTCCCTGTCTGCAACTGGATTCCGAGAGTTCGGCTCAGTGTTAGACTTCGGTCTCTTTAGTTTGGGGCTTCCCCTAGCACCAGGGACCCAGCGAGCGCTTCCTTCGTACCACACTTCACCTGCAAGAAGTGATGGGAACAGACGTGGGCCTCAGGCTTGAGGCCACTCGTCACAGCTTATGCTTTAGATTCGTTCCGTCCACGGCCTGAACAGTTGGCATTCTTGGTCACAGAATTACTGTTTTTAGCAGCCAACACTTACTGCAACTGTCACAGAAGTTGGTCATCGTGAAAGACCTCCAAGCCACTGTCCTAACATTCTGTAATGGTAGCATGTAGGTAGTCAGCTCCCACTTGAAGGACCAGGACACTCAGGCTCAGGGAGCTTCACTGCCCTTCTCAGCACCATACCCCAGGTGGGGTGAAGTTCTCAAACTCAAGCCAGCTCTGACCCCAGAAACTGTTTTCAACATTCAAGTCTTGTGTGAGTGTGTATGTGTGCATACATATGTGCCTGTGCCTGTGCCTGTGGTGTGTGTGTGTGTGTGTGTGTGTGTGAGTGAGAGAGAGAGAGAGAGAGAGAGAGAGAGAGAGAGAGAGAGAGAGAGGAAGAGGGAGAGGGAGAGGGAGGAGGGAGAGAGAGAGAGAGAGGGAGGGAGGGAGGGAGAGGGAGAGAGAGAGAGAGAGAGAGAGAGAGAGAGAGAGAGAGAGAGAGAGAGAGAGAGAGAGAGAGCTGGAAGACAATCTTGGGAGTTGAGTTGTTAGCGTCCACTTCAGTCTTTGGACACAGGGTCTTTCACTGGCCTGGAGTCCATCAGGTATCTAGCCTTAGGATGTCATCCACCCCCTCCCCCAGTACTGGGATTACAAGTGTGCAAACCACACTCAGCTATTCCTTTTTCTACATCTGCCATGGGAATGGAATGGCTTCACTCACTGAGTGATGGCCTTGGCCCTGGACACACAGCCTGGTGGGTCTCCCTCACATACTTCTTACTGAATGGGCTGCCATGCTGAGTCCCCATCTGCAACTTGATCTCAGCTGCTTGGTACTGCTTGAGTCACATTTCTAGATACCAAGAATAGCCACTGCTTTAACTGGCACAGAATCCAGGCACCCCCTAGGCACTCTTCAATATAACTTCAGGCATGACATTTCCAGGAGCAGAGAGACTCCTTTGTGTCCCACTTTTATTATTTGTTCACATGGTGCGTGCTTCAGACTGCAGCTTCAAGCCGGCCAGTGGCAGTGCATGCCTTTAATCCCAGCACTCGGGAGGCAGAGGCAGAGACAGGTGGATCTTTATGAGTTCCAGGCCAGCCTGGTCTACAAGAGCTAGTTCCAGGACAACTAGGGCTACGCAGAGAAACCCTGTCACAAAAACACCAAAACCCAAACCAAACAAACAGGCTGAAGTTTCAGGAGGTCACAGAGTACATTAGTTGGTTGGCTGTGTCCTTCTCAAGGGCCTCAGCACCCCGCCTATTGCTGGTATCTATCTGCAGATCCCACTTTGAGACCACCCAGCTCTGGATACAGTCCAAAGGTTCCACTTCTACGGCATCCAGTTTGTTTGACGTCTTTATCCATCCGTTCTCCTCAGGCCTTCCCCCCGTGGTGAGTGTTTTCATCATTCAACGTTGTGTCTTCATCAGCATGTCTCCACTATGACCATCCAGGACCCCAGCCTGGGCATGTCATGGCCATTGTATATGGGAGAAGATACTGCTTTTGATGTTTTAAGATGGTGTCTCTTGAGGATGGAGAAAGATGACACAGAGGCTATGAGCACTTGCTACTCTTTCAGAGGGCCTGGGTTTGGTTACTAGTACACACGTAGGGCAGCTTACAACAGCCTATAACTCAGACTCCAGTGGATCTGACACCCTTTTTCTGGCTTCCATGGGCACCCACACACAAAGCAGGCAGACAGGCACACATGCTCACAGGCATGCGTACACACACACACACACACACACACACACACACACACACACACCCATAAAACTATGGTCATATCTGCCATCCCTGGAGTTGCCTTATTTTCTGTGGGTTCTGCAATGCAGAGGCATGAACATATTTTTTCTATATTAACTTGTATTTGCACTTAAAACATAGAAAAAGAACTTATTATCTCCTCCTTGTTGGTCAAATGGCCTTTCTGCTAATGATGTAATTAGTGAAACGATACAAGACAAAAGTGGGTGGTGGAATCTTCTCAGTTTTACAAAGTCAATGAAGTGGCACAATTCGCCCTGTTTGCTGTGTGTGCAGAATATTCCTCAGTGCTGCGCTGTGGTAATGCGTTTTCGGGGCAGCAACTGCAGTTGCTGAAGCTAAGTTAGAATAATTTGATGACTGCATGGGAGATGAACTTGCTGCCTCCCCGTGGTTATCAGATTTGGTTTAGAATGGTCAGAATCTCAACATCACACAGGTCACCCACCCAGAGCATCCTTGTGCTGTGGCTTTCCCTGCCCGGCCTCCCTCTGTTACTTTTCCCCCAGAACACCCCATTGTTTCTTTCCTAGAACCCTGTTCCCTTAACCATTTTATTTTTTAAATGCATTCCTCCCGACAGAACCCCCAGCATCACCTCTCCATTCAGGGGAAGTGTTTATCCCTGAATGCCCATGTCTTGGGGCAGGGAGTTTGGCTGGTGGGATCCTCACTCATTGTCCATCTTGTCTCAGGCGTAAGTCTGTTCGGTGGAGGCTTGGCTAGAGCTTGTAGGGTCTGGAGAGACATTCCAGCACACCCCTCCTCCCAGCACACCCCTCCCCAGCACACCCCTCCCCTCCCCAGCACACCCCCTCCCATCTTCTGCCCCCAGTAGCATCATATTGGTAGTTCAAAACCAGCCTCAATGGCAGCATTTGGATGACCGGCAATGGCCAGTTTTATACATCAGAGATGGATGTCAACCCTAATCGAGACACCATCAGTCTCACCTCCATGCTCTTTGCCTTCCTCCTGGTCCCCTTGTCACTTGGAGACACTCTGGCTCTTGGATCACAGTCTTCTTTTTTACTCTCCTGGTCGGAACAGACCTTTGGCGTGTATGCTGAATTAGCCAGTGAGCCAGGCTTGTTCCATATCCTGCCATGTTAGGGCAGGATAATGAGGACCCAGACAATGAGGGATTGTTCCCAACCCACACAGTTTCCCAGCATCCCTTCATAGAAGTCACCAAAAAAAAAAAAAAAAAAAAAAGGGTTATGAGATTCTGGACCTAGAAACAAATTCCATCTTATAAATAGCTCTGAGTGTCCTTTGTATAAGCTGAATGTTCCCTGTGCAAGCCTGAGAACTCTACCCTGTTTGATTTGGAAGCTCATCAAGAGGTTTTTATTCTTCTTTTTAAAAATCGTGTCTGCCCCCAGAGGCAGGACCAACCTGGAGCTTGGGTCATCCATCTGGCTACGCATTCAAAGCTGTTGCATTTTGGGCATTTCGCACAGCTCCCCGAGCATCCGGACCTTTTATTTGGTTTTCTAGTGTAGTAGTGACCACGTCCCTTTTCTTTTCCTCATTTCTTTCTGTTTTTTTTTTTTTTTATTTCTTTTCCAAGTGTAGCTCAAGCTGACCTAGCATTCTTGATCCTCCTGCCTCAGCCTCCTGAGTGCCGAGATTTGAGGAGCTGTCACCAGTCCGTGGGTTTTTATTCTGAAGTCGGAGCTCTTTGATGAGTTTTTAAAAACTATATGCAAGAAAATATGCTTTGATTTAGCAACTTTGCTTTCTCACATGTTTGGTTCCCACTTCACTCCCGGGACCTTGGGCACACTTGGAGTCAGGGTGGCTCCTCTTCTGGAGTCTCAGGGGTACCTGTTGGAAGCAGCTTCTGCTCCTTCCTTCATCTTCTATCTCAGAGAAACTTCCAGAATCCAGATGCCCAGCTGCTTTCGGTAGGGTAAAAGGGCCAGCCAAAGAAACATACCTAAAACCAGAGCCAAAGAAACACACCCTTGCCCCTGACAAATGCAGCCTGAAAACCAACCAATGCCTGAGCAAGAAAACCAGCCAATCCCTGAGCACAAAACACAGCCAATCTCTGAGCTTGTCCAAGCTCAGGGATAGAAACCCGACCAACTCCCATCCTGAAAAACTCCACCCCTAAGAAAGCCTATGTAAGCCCCGTACCTGTTCAGCTGGGGGCTGCTTTTTCCCACCCTGGCAGAGGCAGCCACTCTCCTGGATGCCTCGCTCTCAATAAATCTCTTATATGAGGCTTAGGTGAGGACTTCCTTTTGCCCAAGTGGAGTGCGGCAGAGAAGTAACAACTTTCACCGGAAGCAGAACAGAGCTGTAATGGCTCTGGCTGGAGAGGAACAGAACGGCTACCGGAGACCTTTCCCTCTGGAGCTGTAATACACGTCCTCCTTACTGTCCTTTTCTTTATGGAAGCTCGGGGATGGACAGGCCATTTCCAAGTTCTCGTTGCCCCATGTATCATCAGCGCTCTGGAGAGAAAGGAGCTGAGTGCTCCTCTTAGGGGTTGATACGATTAACACACTGGCTTCTCTGCAACCTCAGCAGTGTTTGTTCCAGGAAATGGCAAACGTGGGTCATGCTAGATGTTCACAGAGGCGACTGTCATGCCTCCTGGTCCTACGTGTGGTCAGCCTCTCTAGTTTCCCTTTCCTGTAGCTCACTCACAGGCTGTGTCCTTCGCCGCCTCACCTTTGTTCAAACCACCCAGGTCATAGTGCCAAGCTGTTACCAGCCTCCTGCCTCCAGTCCACTCCATTCTCTATCGACAGCTCTCTTCTACAATCTGTAAAGTGCTAGTACCCATAGGAGCTAATAGTCCCTCCGCCCCTGGCTTACTTTTCAGCATGGCTACTGACAATGGTTTGACACATTTACTGCTGCCCTCAAGGAAGGGCCTTATCCTGGCTCCCACCTCCACCTGCCCCTCCTCCACTTCCTCCTTCCTCTCTTTACTTCCTTTCCTCCTCCCTCTCCCCTAATTTCCTCCCTCCTTCCTTTCTTCTGTCTTAGCATCTGGCACCTAACAGGTCAGTGCCGGATATTTCAGGCTTTGCAATTGTCAAATGTTTATCAATGGGATTTGATGAAGGATAGAAAAAGTTATGTGTAGGGTACTGCATAGGCTGTTAAAGGAATATTAATAGCTATAAAGAGACTTTATTTTCTCTCACCTCTCTGAACTGTGACCCTAACATGAAAACAGCCACAGGCAACAAGCAATTAACAACAACCATGGTTTCATGCCTTTCTTTACAGGTAGAAGCATCTTGTTCTTTGGATGATGCAGAAGCCATTTTTACAGCCACCCCACACAGGCCAGGGTCTGGCTTGGGTCTGCAGGCTGTGTTTTGCCAACTCCTGTCCTAAGTGTTTCAAAGGCCTATGCTGCCTTAAGGAGGGTCGATGCAGGATGAGGTGCATATCAAAAGTATTTTCGGTATACACGAAAGCCTGATCTTAAACCTGTGGATTTGAACCAGTGTGGCCCCACGACAAATATGCCATCCTTCTCTATGTACTTCCATTCACAGCTTACCTGTCCCTTGGAAGACAAAGCTGAAAGTGTGAAATTTGAGCCAGGATCAGGTTTATCCGAAAACTGTAGTCTGGTCGATCCCCCCATATCCACTGTCGTCAGGGTGTTCCCTTTAATAAACAGAACATGGCCCCGGGGCAGGGCTCTGTATGTTTTCGGCTATTGACACCCACAGCTTTTTTTCTTTTACTGACAGCACTTAAATTTCCTGAACTTCCAGCCCCACTCATCATCTTTCTCAGCAAACACTGAGAAAGAAGTAGACCGTAAGACCCCAGGAAGAACACTTCACGTCCTCCCAGCGAATAAGTTAAACATAACAAATGGAAGCTTGCAAAAGTCGGAATTGTAAAACTAATAGGTCTGTTAAAACCAGCTTCCCTGAAAATTATGCATCGGTTGGTCTGTTTCTTATAATGGCGAATAGTGAGCCTTGATCATTCATCAGGGCTCATGCCATAAATTAGGTTTTGAGAGAGGCTGCAAAATTCTTTATGGCCTCACAGGAAGCCACCGTGGCCGCCTTTGGAGCCCACTGCTGGATTCCAGCGGTGCCGTGCAGATCCGATCCCTCAAGTGAAAGTTTTAAAATGGTAACAAGTTGTCAAATGTTTATCAACGGAATTTTATGAAGGACTAAAAAGTTATGTGTATGGTACTGCACAGACCATTAAGGGAATAATAACAGCAATAAAGAGACTTTATTCTCATCAAGACTTATGTGGCAGCTAGCTTTCCTCCCCAAACTCGGTTAATGGAGGCTGGGAGAGATGAATAACTCAAAACCTGGAGGGAGACCTGCCTGAAGCATTAGACAGAGAGCCTGTGTTATGCATTGAATAGGCTGTAATGGATACGAAAGGAGCTACCTCTCCAGATATGTACGTCTCGCTCTATTTACAGAGAGAGATGCCAAACTTGAAGCCCAGCTTTGCAAATGCCACTCTGAGGGTGGCTAGAGGGCTCTGCTCAGCGTAGGAAGGGGATGGGTTTTGGGCTCAGAACAAGCGGGCTGAGTTTCAGAACTTCCCTCGATATCTTTGTGTTTGTTCTCCACCAGAGTCCTCCTTTGCATAAAAGGGAGGCTGGGAGTGAAAACCTACCTTAGCGGGTTTGTTGTAACCTTTAAAAAAACAAAGCATGTGGGTACAATGCACGTGTGGAGCCAGGAGCAAAAATGAAAATTCCATAGCTGGGTGTGGTGGCACAGGCCTGTAATCTTACCGGGGAGGCTGAGACGGAGGAGGGAGTTTAGGGCCAGCCTGGGCAGCATATGAGACCTCTCAGAACAACAGCAGTACGGAGCTCATGCTTTTACTTGGTAGGGTTAGGGTCAATTGTGTGTATCCCTCCCTCCCTCCCTCCCTCCCTCCCTCCCTCCCTCCCTCCCTCCCTCCCTCCCTCCCTCCCTCCCTCCCTCCCTCCCTCTCTCTCTCTCTCTGCCTGGACTTACCATTTATAACACCAAGTAAGGGTTAGCCAAGATGTCCTGCACAGGGAGCACAGTATAGTATCAAGGGAGGACTAGAAGACTCCTGGCAGGATGGGAGCTTTCCTTGAGAAGAGGGACTGGTTGAGAACATGGCTGAACTACATTTCCCACAATCCCCTTCGCTGTGGGTGCATAGCTATGATTCTGGGGTGAGATGGGGAGGGTGGGCTTGACCTGCAGCATTTTGTGGCTCATTCAACTCGTCATTGTTATCTTGGCCTGATGCAACTGTGGGGTCTGTTCTTGCTCCCTCTTGTCCCAGCTCTGCCATCGTTCCATCTTAAGCCAGGGTGTGTGTCCTGCTTTGCGGTGGCTGTTGTCCTGTCATCATGTTTGGGGTCTCATGAACTAGCCTGGGTTTCTGTCTATTTCCAAGCTCTCCGCTTCAGCTTGCAGGCTCTTTCCATCCTCATCCTCCTCACTTCCTCACCCACGACCTCTGTGGGTACCAGCACGCAACTCGGAAGTTACAGCCTGTCAGAGACGCCCTCCGTGAAAAGGACACATATGCTTGCGTGCTCATCCTCATACCTGTGAGGGCTTAGGCATTTCTTCCTGGATCCTTGCGGGAACACCATGTTGGTCCATTCTCACTGTTGCAGACAGTACCACCGTCTGGGTGTCTTGTAAACGATAGCAATTTACTTCTCCCGGCTCTGGATCTTGAAACCTGAGGTGAAGGTGCTGGCATGGCTAGGTTCCGGAGAGGTGCTCCCCTGTTGCAGGCTGCAGTGTGCTTGTCCTCACATTTCAGGGGAAATGTGAGTTAGCTCTCTCTACTCTTCCCACAGGACCATTCATGCGACCTTCCCCCTTCCGACCTTAGGAATCTGAAACACCCCTCCCTCTCCCTGTAAGTTGTGGATGTCAAGTACTTTGATCACAGGGTTGCAAAAGTAATGGCTGCAGGTCACGAGATCCTACTTCTTAAAATCTTGAAGCCATCGTCTGAGGATTTCAACATATAAAGTTTGGGGTGGAGCACAAGCTTCCCGCTAATACCAGATGCTCAGTGGACCAAGGCACACAGGTAGTAGCTGTGACCCCGTTAAAACTGAACAGCGGTGGAAAGACTCCTTACTTTGCTCTTATCTGACTCTCTCCCTGACACATTGGATGGAGATTCCCAGCATGCACCTCACCAGACGGTAGCCTACTCGGGGGTCTCCCAAGAATGACAAGGAATGGAGAGAGGTTTTGCAGGTCCAAAGTGGCTGCAGGCCATGGCTACTCCAGAGGTGACCGTCTACTTAGCTGCATTCAGTTTATTTCTTGAGTCATGAGCCCACACATGGCATCAACACCGTTACAATGGACCAGTGCTGTGTTAAACGTGGACCACGGACACAGGAATGGGTGCACGTGCACACACAGCTAATTCTAATGTGGCAGGTAATTTATTGGGCACCATGGAGGTTTTTGTTCTCTCTGATATATTTCCCCTGCCATACAAAGAAGGAAGTGAGGCTTTGAATTTGCCTGGTTGAATTTCAACAAGTCGGTTTAAATGCCTCATTTAGCATTTTGCAGCAGCTTGTGTGTGGTAGGGCCAAAGGCAAAATTTTCCAAGCTTAAAATTTGGAAAACGGAAAGTCATCTGAAGGGTACTAAGCTGGTGGGGTGTGAAGGGGATGCTTTGGGGACAAGGAGAGGTGGAGGCCGGAGCTGAGGAAGCAGAGGTTGGAAGGCAATGTCCAGCCTGGGGTGAGGCCTGGGTTTGCATTCTGCTGGTAGAATGAATTCTTTTCCCACTGTGCAGAGCCCAGGGCATGGCTGACCCTGCCAGGGGAGGTCTGAAGGACATGGAAATCCTCTGTTCCTTAGGAGTGGGGTTCAGTATACACATGGCCTCTTGTCCTTAGAAGCAAGGCTCAGTATGCACACGGCCTCTGGTCCTTAGGAGTGAGGCTCAGTATGCACACGGCCTCTGGTCCTTAGGAGTGAGGCTCAGTATGCACACGGCCTCTGGTCCTTAGGAGTGAGGCTCAGTTGCCTCTGGTCCGGAGTGGGCTCGTATGCACACGGCCTCTGGTCCTTAGGAGTGAGGCTCAGTATGCACACGGCCTCTGGTCCTTAGGAGTGAGGCTCAGTATGCACACGGCCTCTGGTCCTTAGGAGTGAGGCTCAGTATGCACACGGCCTCTTGTCCTTAGGGTGAGGCTCAGTTCACACGGCCTCTGGTCCTTAGGAGTGAGGCTCAGTATGCACACGGCCTCTGGTCCTTAGGAGTGAGGCTCAGTATGCACACGGCCTCTGGTCCTTAGGAGTGAGGCTCAGTATGCACACGGCCTCTGGTCCTTAGGAGTGAGGCTCAGTATGCACACGGCCTCTGGTCCTTAGGAGTGAGGCTCAGTATGCACACGGCCTCTGGTCCTTAGGAGTGAGGCTCAGTATGCACACGGCCTCTGGTCCTTAGGAGTGAGGCTCAGTATGCACACGGCCTCTGGTCCTTAGGAGTGAGGCTCAGTATGCAGTAGTGGGTAGGCTGTTCTTTAAGGCTCAAGGCTCCTTTTCAGAGTTTTATACTGTTTCTTTCCTAGGGTTCTCACATAGATTCTAGGGAAGTTAAAATTGTCCAGAACCGACTTTGCCTTGACCCTTCTGGCAGACAGCTTGAGGCCTTAGTTTTGCCTGTGCCCTCACCTATTTTATTGTGCCTTTTCTACTTTTCTCAATTAGTTTCTGCAGGCATTGGGGGCTGGATTCTGCTTCTACACACAGGGCCTGCCATGCTTGTGTTAAGTGGCTTTTCCATTGACATAATTCAGCATGGCTGGATAATCAATCATTATGAATGAGTGCTAATTGCTCTTCTTTCTGCTTCTAGACCATTAGATGCTGTTTGTCAACCTTCTCCAGGATTGACCTTTCTCTTGCCGCAGCCACCTTCCCTTCTGTCTTCCTCCTTTTGGTGACTTACTGATCTTATGGGCCACAGAGGAAACACAGAAATCCTGGGCTCCACCCAGACCTCTGTGAAGAGGTCTCAAGAATTTGGGTCTTCAAAAATCTGCTTCCATGGTAGTCAGTGGAGAGAAAGCACAGTGTCAGCCGTGGCTAGTGACAGGATGCGATTAACCCAGGACCAAATCGCAGTAGGATGGATGGGGCCAGATGACCCTGTGAGTCCAACAAAGGGATTTCATGTTAAACACCATCAGGAGGAGGACAGACATCTCCTCAGAGCTGTGCGATGGAATGACACAAGGTAAGCGTACCACAGCTTCCAAATGCTGCCATTGTGGAGGGAACTCCATGAATGGTGCCTCAAATAATCATTCCAGATCAGCATTGGTGATTGCTATGGCACACATACCTTCTCAGGCTTGATTATTCTTGAAGCCTCAGTGCCTAGAAAATTCTAGCTTGAAAGTTTGTAATCACAGATGATCTTCAGTTGGAAACTGAACATCTTAAATGAAGGGCAGAGTAAGAGGAAGAAAGTGCTGAGGTAATTAGTTCTCTGATGCATGCGTCCAGGTGTTAGAGCTATATATATTATGGGATAGTTTGGACACCATGTTGGCTCCCTTAGTTGGCACACTAAATGGTAATACTGCTAATATTGCCATTAATATTGATTAATGCTAATCAATAATGCATGTTGATAAAGCAGTATACAATACACTGGTTTGGGAATGACAGATGCTATAAGGAAAATGTGTGACATCAAAATGCCTCGGGCGGAGAATAGAGGGGACCAGCGTTCTGAAGGTAAACGTTCGACCACTGGCTGCTTGGGAAATCCTGCTTTGGAGTGTTTGCCTATATCTTTGCTGTAGACATTCCCAGTGTGGTTGACTTCAAGCTGCCACTGTGCCTAGGAGCTGGAGAGAGCTTCACATGGTGCAAACCGAGCCCCAGCACACCTCTGGCTAGTGTGTGAAACTAGTGCCATACTAGTTTCAAAAAGGGCTGCTGGGCAAGGACTTTGAGCTTAGGAGCTGAGTTCTACATGGTTCCAGGGGATGTCTTCAAGGCAGAGCGGGAACACTGCAAATGCCACCATCCTGAAATGGGGAAGGAAGGCCATCTAGGGGCAGGGGATTGGAGTTTGGAAAGGAAAAGCAGAGCAAGAGGTGAGAGTCAAATCCAGCTGAGCCTCCTGGAAGGCCATTTTGTGGTGTAATGATGTCATTACACGTAATTGTAATTGGAAGCTGTATGTGTTATTTTTCTCATGACTGTGACAAAAGCAACCTAAGAAACAAAGGGTTCATTATGTCTCACAGCTTGAGGACAGAGTTCATCCTGGCAGCAAGGGCATGGAGCAAATGAGGCTGCTGGTCTCATTACACGAATAGTCAGGAAGCAGAGAGAGAATACTTACTTCCTCCTTCCATCTCGGACTCGAGCCCATGGATGGTGCCACCCACATCCAGGGCCAATCCTCCCTCTGAGTTAACCCAGTGGAAAAACACCCTCACAGGCATGTCGGAAGTTTCCTTCCAAGGTGACCATACCTCCTGTCGAGTTGACAGTCACTGTTACGCTCCATGGTCTTCACCACACCAAGTTTGAGTGCGTGGTCGGCCATGTCTGTGTTGGAGGAGGCTGCCTTCAAGTGTGCACTGGGCGTGCTTACTGATGATTGTCTTAGAGCGAGAAAAACAGCTGGCTTTGCTAGTTTTACTCTCCAGGTTTTGACTGACTCTCCATGCTGATTATGAACCAATTTGCAGCAGACCCAGCTCCTCTCCTCGTGTAACAGATAAATGTTAATTATACCAACAGTGGCGCGGTAGTACCACTGGATTAGCCCAGACGGAGGACACCAGAGAATGGAGATTACAACAAACCTCAGCCATTTGCTGAACATGTGGTTAAAAATCAGCCACTATCTCCAGCTTCTGAAACTTAGTCCAGGTTATATAGATGTCAAGCTGACACTTACCCCTCTGAGATGAGAGCTGGCTAGCCCATAAAGCCTGTTGGAGTCTTGAACTGTCGCACATTTATTCATTGCCTTTGATCAGGGACTTCCGTTCACCCACAGAAGTGGGCTGCATCTGGCACCTTCACACTCATATGAAGCGGATATTCCTCTGGGAGGGGCACCGCCCTCCTCCTCGTGTTGATTTCTTTCCATCCCTCACCTATGCTCACTAATGAGTAAGTGAGCATTGTTTAAAGGAGGGGTGTAGGGATATTCAATGTATTGACAGAAAGAAAGCCAATATCAATATCCATAGCATACTCATTAATTTTCATCGTCCACCTGACACACACACTAGAGGCATTTTGGGAGCAGAAAATTCAACTGAAGAATTGCCTCCATCAGACGGCCGGCCGGTGGGGCATTTTCTTGATTACTGATTGATGTGGGAGACCCAGTCCATTGTGGGTGGTGCATACCCCTATGCAGGTAGGCGTGCGCTGAATAAGAAATCAGAGGGCAGGGGCTGTAAGGGACTCTTCTCTGCAGTCTCTGCTTTAGTTCGTGCCTCCAGGCTCCTGCCAGGGCTTCCAATTATGAAGTGTAACAGTAAGATGTAATAACCTTTTTCCTTCCCAAGTTACTTTTGATCATTGTTTTATGACAGCCACAGAAAGCAAAGTAGAGCTCATGTATCTAATGGGGGGGGCCACACCCCATGCGGTGTGTGGAACACTTGGTGTGCAGTTACGTTAGGATGGCTGTGGGGCGGGGGCATTGTTACCATCCTCAATGCTCATGCTGCTGCAATAGGATTCATGAGATTGGTGATTAATAAACAGAAATTGATTTTCTCATAGTTCTGGTGTGGAATTGACATGTCCCGAAGCAGTTAGAGTCTGGTGTCGGCTTTCTAGAGGACACCTTGGCTACCCAGTCCTCTGGAGCAGGTGCGCCCATGTGGTGTCTATGTCTTCATGAGGATGGAGACCTCTCTGTATTTTCCTGTTTCTCTCTTTCTCTCCCCCCTTCTCCCCTTTGTCTCCCCATGACCGTGTTTGTTTTATTTTTGGTGCTGAGGATTGAACTCAAGGACTCATCATGCCACATAGACAAACTTAAGACACCAGACTTCATCCAAGCCCCCTCTTCTTCTTAATGTCACCTCTAATGTTCAGCACCCTTGGGGTTTCATGATGAGTCCCCCAGAGCTTCTAAACCCTGGCTCCCACTTTTAAATTTATTTTATTTTTATCTGTGTATGTGTGCATGTGTGCGCGCGCGTGTGCACATGTGCACACCCGTGTGTTATGGGTACCTGCAAGCAGATGCCCATGGAAAGCCAGAAAAAGACATTAGATTCCTGGAGGTTCTAGGTGGTTGTGATCTGCCCAACATGGGTGCTGAGAACTAAACCCAGGTCCTCTGGAAGAGCAGCCGGTGCTCTTAACCACTGACCCATTTCTTATCTTTCCTGCTTCCCAGCCCCCCCCATTTAGTGACAGCTGCTGTCAATTTCCACTAAGCTTTAAAGGACAGCCCTAGCCATGGGTAGCATGGCTTTGAAGACTCATGGCGCCTTCCTTACCACACGCAGAGCAGAGCTCCCATCCTGGCATATCTTAATGTTACCACATCACCTGCTACCCTTGATGCAGTTCTGTTTCTGAGTGGCAGTCCCTGCTCCCTGAGCCTGTGTGAACAGGGCAGGCTGACATCCTCACTATACACACCTGTTTCATCCCTTTTCCTCAAGGCAAACCCAGCCTTTCCCTGCACTGTCCTTTCCCACTTGGTTGGAAGTCACACGGCGTTCCCCTCGCTCCCAAGTCTCTCCCTGTCTGTCTTTCTCTTTGTCCACCTCTTTGTCTCCGCCTCTCTCTGAAGCAGGAAACAGGTAGCATTTCACAAAGGTTCCATAAGGAAGTTTGGCTATAGTCACTGTTTACAGCTTGTGGCCTTTGGCCCATGGGACCATCTGAAGGCCAAGTTATAGTCCTCAGAGTCCGTGCTTTGCAACGCATTTGGCTCTGCTTCAGTTGGCTTATAAATACACAGCACACAACAGTGGCCACAGTGGCCACAAACATATCTGCATTAAAAGGTTCCGGGTCAAGTTGGCTCACACTACTTACAGACACATCCTGCTGGACACACAGCAACTGTTCCTTGTCTGTCAACCATGGGTGTCACTATTCTCTCCATGGACACTTGGGAGGGCAAAAGAAATAAAGGTTTTAGAAGCTAGATAGTAACTTCTCCATAAACAGCAGGGGATTTCCCTCCTGTGTAGGAGTCTCACAAAATATTGCAGGGTTAGATAATCAGATTTCCATATTCCCCTCTGACCCAGTAGTGTCTTAGTCATTCTTTTTCGGTGTGACAAAATAACTTAGAAAATCAACTTCAAGATAGAAAGAACTGGGATGGGGAAATGGCTCACTGGGTGAGAACCCTTGTTCTGCAGACATGAGGATATGGGTTCAAATCCCCAGAATCCACCAGGCATGGGTGTGTCTGTGCCGGTAACCCCAGTGCTGGGAGGGGTTTGTGGAGACAGGAGGATCACTGGGGCTTGCTTGCAGGCTGTCAACGTGGCTTGAGGCTCAGCGAGAGACCCTGTCTTCAGGGAACAAAGTGGAGAGTGGTTGAGCAGGACACTCAATGTCTGGCCACTGACAGTGTGGTGTGTGTGTGTGTGTGTGTGTGTGTGTGTGTGTGTGTGTGTGTGTGAGAGAGAGAGAGAGAGAGAGAGAGAGAGAGAGAGAGAGAGAGAGAGAGAGAGAGAGAGAGTCAGTCTCAGTCCAAAATCGTTTCCCAGTTGCCCACTAACTTGTGAATCTACCACGTGGTCCCTGCATAAGAGCTCAAAGCCTTTAGGATCCAGTCGTCACTTCCAGTACTGGGGCCCTAGATTCCACTGCAAGAGCATTCTGGGTACTGAATGCCAGCAGTAGTCTTTCATCACTGCCTACCTACGAGCATCCTCCTTGGTCCTACCTGGGGTGGGGACTTCCAGCCGAGTCACTTCTCAGAAATTAGTTTCTTCTTCCATAAACGGAAGTGTGAGATCACACACAAGGTTAGGAAAGCCGTTTTGCGTGGTGAACAAGGATCTTAAGGGCTGTCATTCACCTCAGTGGATGTTGGAATTAGGGCTATAATGTGCCTAGTGTTACATGAAACACTAGGCTGGCTGCTATCATGTAGCCTTCCTCTTCCTCCTCCCCCTCTTCACCTGATGAGGCAAACTGATTGTGCTCAGCAGTGATAACAGATACTGGTTATCAGATGGACTGGATCAGAGAGACAAAAGGCTCAAAGACACATTACCAGAAGCTACATATTCATGGTTCCCCCAAACCACGTATTTTATTTAATCTTAAAATTTTGTATATGACAGGTGTTCATATTTACTACATTCTTGAGAGACGAGAGGGAGAGAGAGGGAGAGAGGGAAACTATATGCCTGGACACCCGTAAATGGAGCCCCTGAGGAAGATGCTGTGTCTCTCCATCTATTGCTCTCTGCCTTATTCCCCTGATACAGGGTCTTTTTATGGAGTACGAAACTTGTCACTTATGCTGCCTCCATCCCCATGCTTTTGTTTTACATGATTGCTGGAGATTTGAACTCGGGTCCTCACACACCAAGCACGCTGAGTCATCTCTCCAGCGCTCAGAACCATTTCTTGATGGGTGACTCCTAGAGCTTTGCAGTTATTTATTGATATCTAGATATATTAAAAAGTTGCCTCATAGGACTGTCTGAGACACGTGGGATTTTTGACCCACCTTCTTGGTGCTGGAAATGAATTGATGCAATTTAAATACTTTGTCTAAAAGTTATTTGGCCCAGAAAATACCAATCTAATTCCCCCACAAGTAAGAAAATTATAAGGAGAGAGATCTAATCAGTGAGCAGAATATAGCCTTAGAAAATGTGCATCAGCATACCTTAACGAAAGTAGAATAAATCTTGAAACTTTAATATCCCCTTTTCTTGGACCTAAATAGGCCCCCTTGGAAAACTATTTTATTGTTTCTCATTAAATTAGAATTGTGCTGAGGTGCCACTATCTACTGTTTTCTATTATTATTAATGTAGAAAAAAAAAGCCATTGTATATTCAGCATTTCCCTGGTTAACGCCAACAGAAAAAAGCTTCCCTGCGTCTGCGCTTAACTCTGGCTCATTTTTAAACAAATTTCCCCCCCTTTTTTTGTTTACATCTGCATTTAAAGCCAGCAATTCTTTCTAGTGACAATTAAGGAAATGTAATGTATGGGTGTAGTACCGGCTCTGTTAAATTACCAGCTCACGTCGAAGAAGCCGGGGAAGAGTTACGGAGGAAAGAAGAGCCTCATTAACCTTGGGAGGACGTGGTCATCCCTGGGAAACAGGATTTGGAAGCATCATTTTTCAAAACTCGGGTAGCTTGGTAGTGCATTAAATAGGAGACACTCAGGCTTCCTAGCCTCAGGTGAGATGATGGCCCAGGAAGGCCTGGAACCCACAGTCCCTCAGGAATCTGCAAGGCCTTTGTTGTTCCTGCATAGAAGTAGTTTATCACCTTCATTTCTTTAGGAGACAGACACTGAGTGACAAGGGGGTCGGGTGGGGGTGGGGGATTACCCGTGGCCCAGAGGTGCAGCTACCCCACTGAAGGTGTGGGCGCCATGTGCCTGACGATGACATTGCTGGGGGTGGGGGGTCATCTCTGTCTGGTTCCCATGCGCAATGGGAGTTTTCCTGGAGAGACATGAACAAACATCTACTCACTCCAGACAGGGTACAGACAACAGACCCAAGAAATGACAGCTCTTGTCTCCAACTAACTAACTAACTCGAGCCAGTGAGTTAGCTTACCAGCGTTACTCACATGAGCATGGGTGAGAGCCACTTACAGGAGTGTGGAGGATGCAAAGACAGACACGTCACCAAGAGGCCCCATCACAGCATGAAGGCTGCCTCTCTAGGACCCTTGGCCCAAGTTACAGGCAAGAGTTCCCTCTCCGAGCTGTTGAGTACTCTCTGTCTACACAACTTTAGGGGAAAGCCTTGCACATCTCCCAAGCTTCCTGGTCTTAGGAGAGCCCCCCCCCACCCGGAGAGAGTCTTTCCCCATCCACACTCCCTGAGTGTGAATCACCACCTTTGCTCCCCCCTTCAAGTCTCCCAGGCCCCTTGGTCCTTTGGAGAATGCTTTCAATTTCTGCCAGCAAGCATCATGGGTCACAAATGTGTCCTTAGCCTGGATGGGTCTTGTGCATTCATTTGTTCAACTCCTGGAAGTTTTAAGAGATGGGGGTCTCTGGTGATCCAGCCACAAGAGCGAGGCACCTATAGAAAGATGAAGGCCCCTTTAAAAGGGCTCTCAGGAGTAGGGTGGCTTCCTGTGCCCCTTCTACTGCGCTGGGTACAGACGAGTCCATGTTTTAAGGAGGAAGTTGTGTTCATCTCAAAAGTATCATCTCAAAAGCAACCCGAGGCCCTCCAGAGAGCACGCTGACACCTTCATCTCAAACACTGTACTTAAATATAGAACATATTATATATAAATAATATAAAATGTAATATATTATAATTATATTGCAAACAGGAGTGGACTAAGACACCGTGTTAGGACATGGCTTCCAAGTTAGCAATGCCAGAGAAAAGAGGGAGACTCTTTTCCATTCATAATAACTGTCAAAGTCCTCAAAGCCCCATGACAGTGATAAATAAGCACCCACACTGTCACCTGCCCCACCCTTCTCATCTGCGAGCACTTAGTGTTAGCCATGTGCGGCCCTCACACTCACAAGCCACCTTGTCCCCTCTGTGCTTTGGCTCAAAGCTGACCCTGGCAGTGTGTGTGGCTTTTCCTGGCTACCCCTTTGGAACTGACAGGGCCTCCCTCCAGGCCCACAGTCAAGCCCACTCCAAAGTACTTCATCTGTCAGTTCTTCATTCATGTCTGTCTCCGCTAAGTCAGTCCGGGAGCTTCATGAGGCAGCAGCTTTACCCCCCTCGCCTCTGTCTGTCTGTCTGTCTGTCTGTCTGTCTGTCTGTCTGTCTGTCTGTGTCTGTCTCTTACGGTGTGTGTGTCTGTGACAAATGTGGGGGGCAGTGAGAGCATGGGCTCGCTCTGTGCTAGCACAGGCTCAGGAGGTTGGGGGCTGTGAGTGGCTTAGAGGCTGGAGTGTAGAGACCCTGGAGACAGAGAGACGAAGCTTCAGTGTAGATAGCCCAAAAGATGCAACAGTGGTACCTATGTCCCCGAAGTAACCAATAGCTTCTCTCTTAATAGGAGGGAAGTCATTCTGGGTACTGTAAACCTAGACCTACCCACTGCTGGTGAGGCTAACTGTTACGGGCAGGTTTTTCCTGCCAGCCGCCAGCCCGCCAGCCCGCCAGCCCGCCTGCCGCTGGTCTGGGCCCACGGCCACACCAGCCCCAAATAACACTCAGAGACTCTGTATTTGATACAATCCTGTTGGCAAGTTACCATTATTGTTTATGGGCTAGCTCTGTCTTAATTATTAACCCATTTCTACTTATCTAAGTATTTCCACGTGGTCATCATATCGGGGAGCCGCGCCAGCGTCTTCCTTCCTCCCCGACTACATCTTTACTCCTCCCAACTACTTCCTCTTTCCTCCTCCTGGTCTCCTAGCCCCACCTATCTTGTTTCCTATTGGCCACAGGCTTTATTAATTAACCAGTATGAGAAACATATTTACAGAATAACATCTCCTATCAGCTAACCACCTTAAAGCAGAGCCCCCTACTGTCACTCCTGCAAACCATTCTGACTTCTAACTGATCTGAACGTTTATCTTCCCACCCGTGGGTCAGTTTAGCTCTGAACTCTCAGCAAAGGAGGCTTCTTTCTGCAGCAGATGGGTGGCCACTCCAGAAAGTCATAGCAGGTCAGAAGGCAGAGAGCAAGTGACATGGGGTCCCCAGTCCACAGCTGATAGATCTACAGCACGCCATCTACATGTGAGACTCAGGAGACCATGTTGGGGAAGAGGAAAAAGGATAGTTAAGAGCCACAGCACCAGGATTTCATTATCTTCAGTATCTTCCACAGATGCCAGTGAAGCTAGTCAACAGTGTGGTTGCCTAGACAAGACCTGGAAAGTGGCAACACCGCTTGGCATGCCAACCTGGATGAGGGAAATCTCACAAGGCTCCCTTTCTAGATGAAGCGCCACAGGTAATCATTGGCTGCTGGGAGAGGGAGAACCAGTCTTCTCCAGGGACGAGGCCCTGAGAGGTTATACCATCCTACAAGATCAACTTTAAACACATGTGTATATGAGCAACATTAATGTTCACACATTTGTAACAATTGTAATTAGAGAATGAGAGGGAGCAGGCTTAGGCACAGGAAGAGCTGGAGAGGAGATGGGGAGAAATACAAATGATGTAAATATAGTATTTCCATATGAAATTGGAAAATTCCAAATGTAAATCAATTATAAAAAAGGAATGTTAAAATTGACTTAATTTTAAGAAATATGTAAACTATGATAATATAGCTTTACTTAATTATTCCGTGATATAACCCTGTTCAAATAAAACAATATAAATATGTAGTATATGCAACAATATACAAATTTTTGTACTTTCCTTTAAATTTTTAAAATGATTTTTCCCATAGCATACAAAGTATTGGGTTTCATTATATCACTTTGATACATATCTGTCATTATATCTGTCTTTTTAGTCTACCCTTCCTATCACATAGGCTATGTTTGATTGCATTAAATGTCAGTATTCTTTTTAATACCTCTTAATGCATGCATGGGGTCTTAAAGCCGCTTCTGGCCGTGCCGTGGGTATTGCTGATGGAGCTGTGCTCTCTAGCTGAGCTCGGTGTTGCACAGTTCCTCTGGTTTGCAGAGTCAGGCAGGCTCTGCATGGAGACCCAGGGAGGAGTGAGTCACGGGGATTTTACCCCTGCGAGCACTATGCATTACACTTCATTTAATACATACAGCGCGTAAATACGTTTCAGAGGCATAAAAGCTTCAAAACTAAACGAAAAGGAAAATTTAATAACCAGAAGATTTTTAGATTGTGCACTAAATAATCTGCTTTTCATTCAAAGAAAGGGGAGGAGAAAGGCTGAGTTTATAGACATACATAACAAATTAAAATCTAGTATCTTGGGGGTGTAAATCACCTTCCGTGAGAGCCAAAGAATGTGACTCTCATCACATCTCCTCCAGCTAGTCACCTTGCCTGGGAGTTTGGGTCTACTTCAGCAGCAGCAAAGGCAGGTGGGTCCCTGGAAAAAGAGCTAAAATCAACACCTGCTGTGGTCACACTCACCACCTTCTGCCCACTGTGCTGTGTGAATTAGGGTATCCCCAGTTCATGTTTGCCTGCCCTTCCTTCTTTCCTTCCTTCCTTCCTTCCTTCCTTCCTTCCTTCCTTCCTTCCTTCCTTCCTCCCTTCCTTCTGTTTTTCCTTCCTTCCTCTCCCTCCCCCTCTCCTTCCCTCCCTCCCTCCCTCCCTTCTTTCTGTTTTTCCTTCCTTCCTCTCCCTCCCCTCCCTCCCTCCCTCCCTCCCTTCCCTCCCTCCCTCCCTCCCTCCCTCCCTCCCTCCCTCCTCCCTCCCTTCCCTCCTTCCCTCTCGCTCCCTTCCTTGGATTTGATGAGGAGTCAAGGAAGCTGCATGACTGATTTTGAGTTTGTACCAGGCAATAAAAGGACAACTGAGTCAGAAAGACCTTCTACATCAGACGGTGACAGAAGGGTCTATTCTATTCTCCTCAAATGGATAAGAAATCTTATCCAGCCAGGTTTGCCTGGGAAATGGCCACAGAACAGAGATAAGCGCAAACCGCAGAGCCTGTTTGTCCCTGGAAGTGTCTGCTCTGTTGGTTTGAGGCAGAACAAGAAGGAGGGATGGACGGTTTTCATGGCTTCTGTCTATGCCACACCCGGCTTGCGGTTAGATGGAAGACTTCAGTCTCCGGTGCTGTCAATCCATCACTTTTTAATGGCATCAGATCTGCTTTTAAAAATTCATGCTGTGGGCTTTGAGGAAACAATTGTAGCAACTTTGTTAAAGGTTGCATTGGATAGATTCTTTCTAATGGACAGCCTGATGCTTGGGTATATTATCTTTGTGATAGTACATTTTGAGGAAGGAAAAAAGAATGCAAGCCAGAGTGATTTGCTATCTACTTTTTTGTTTTTAAAAACAAAACTTCACTCACTGGTTGCTGTGTCTGTCCAAATGTTTTTCAGACTTTTATGGGAGGGAGAATTTTGTCTTTCTTATGCTTGACTGGAAAATGTGTTAAGTGATGTTTTTAAATCAGCCGGTCCTCAAATTGAAGAACAATCAATGTTAGAGTTTATCATGGATTATTATACATGCAATTTGAGTGAACGTTCGAAAAAGTCGGTGCATCACCACCAGAGTGCCGCCTGGAACCATCACTCGGGGCTGATGGCCGCAATGAACACTGTTGTTGTTCAGAACTTCTGTTAGCTAATTATGCTTAAAATAAAAAAAAAAAAAAAAAAGCACAGCCACTCATCAGAGTGGACTTCTAATCCCATCACCGTCATTGGATAAGATGGGCTCTTAACACAAAACTGCTAACATGGCAATTCAAACAAAAACTCCCGTGTTTTTGAGAGTAAAGTCATAAATTTTAGTATTTTGATGTTTTCCAGACCATCCTCTGAGAGTGCCAGGGACAGTGTGGGTTTACAGCGACTCAAGGCACAAGGGCTGCTCAGTGGTTAGATGCCCAGGCTCCAAGCCAGCCACACTCAGCAGCCTCCACCCACAACTGCCCCAGGGAGTCTGTTTCATTTACTGGGCTTCTGCACAAAGTTCTGTGTGAGGATGGGAATTGATCGGTGGAAAGAGCCAGAAGAGTCACTGTTAAACGTGCTCTAGGACAGTGGCTCTCCATCTTCCAAATGCTGGGATCCTTTAATACAGCTCCCTATGCTGTGGTGACCCCAACCATAAAGTTATTTCATTGTTACTTCATAACTGTAATTTTGCTACTGTTATGAATCACAATGTAAACACCCGATACGCAGAATATGTGATATGGGACCCCTGTGAAAGGGGCTCAATCCCCAAGGGGTCATGGCCCACAGGTATCTGATAACAGTTGCTCTAGGAGAAAAGGTTTAAAAGACTATTATTATTGTTATTATCACTTTATGCATGTGCAGATACATGTCACAACATGTGTGTAGATGTCAGATGGTAACTTCGTGAAGGGGGTTCTCTCCTCCTCCCTCTGGGCTTTGGGGATGGAACTCAAGTCACTTGATTTGAGTGGCCAGCATCTTTACCCACTGATCAAAACTGACCACCCTAAGATACTTATTTTATGTATTATACAGTAATGTATATATTTTATTGTATATAATATATTGAATATTGTTAAGATAATGCAAGAGATTTACAATCAAGAAAAAATAAAATATTTTACTCATCCTCCCTCCCTCCCTTTTTCCCTCTCTCCCTCTCTCTCTCCCTTCCTTCCTTCCTCTCTCTCTTTTCTGACACATATTCATCACAAACAAGACTCTTTCATTTTTTGGGGTGGGTTATTTTCTATTCCTGGAAAATCCTGGGTATAAATTCTCCTCCTCTCAGTGCTGGGCCCTGCTGGTTTGGGCTGTGCAGCTGTGTGTGTGCTGTGTGTGCTGCCACAGTTTTTCTGCGTTCATGTCTGCCCAAACCCTAATGTGTCTAGAAGGCCTTGTTTCCTGGTATCTTCCATCCCTTCTGGCTCTTACAATCTTCCTCCCCTCTCTTCCACAGACTTCTCTGGACACTGAAGGGAGAGACTGGATGGAGACGGCCCCATTTAAAACCGGGTGTTGCAAGGTCCCTCGCTCTCAGCACTCTGTCTAGCTGTGCGTGTGTGTATTTGTTTCTGTCGACTGCAGGAGGAAGCGTCTCTGATGATGACTGAGCAAGGCACTGGTCTGTGAGTATAGCAGAGTATCATCAGGAGTCGTTTCATCGAGGTGTTTCTTTAGTAGAACAACAGTCCTTGGATTTTCCCTGGGTCCATGCCCTATCCAGCCCCAGGTGTTTGGCCACCCAGGCAGTGTCAGGCATGTGACCTATCTCATGCAGTGGCCCTAAGTCCAATCAGATAGTGGCTAGTGACTCCCACAACTCTGGGGCTGCCATTGTACTAATGTATCACGCAGGCAGGTTGTCATTGCAGCCAGGTCGTCATTGTAGATGGATGTGTCTTACAGCTGGTTGGTCTTTACCTCTGGCAGCAGTAGAGTACCTTTTGGTACCATGAATACCACTTAACATGGGTGAAGGCTCTGTGTAGTCACCAGCTTGAATGGTTCATGTTCCATGAGACATGTAGGTATTATTTTTAGCAATAGGGCCTCACCATTACTTAAACAAGACCATTTCAGACAATGTAAATTCCACGCAGGATATGAGACAGAACTGTCTTTTAGTCATGCCCCAGCAGAAGAGGGTGGGAACTGTTGTGGAAAGTGAGTATTTTGAAGAAGGAAGTCATGTAGGCACCAGCCATGTCCAATCCTGTCCTTCTGCTGTCTACTCCAAGGCATAATGTCAGGAGGGAAAGAGTCTTTTATCTGGTTAGTGACATCTATGGTTGCACTTTCTGAAAAGACAGACAAGCTCCAGTGGTCACCAGCCTGTAGTCTGAGAACCATTTATGACAGAGCAAGCAAAGATACTGCATTTCAGCTTTTCAGGGAGGGGAGCTTCCTTCGTGTCGGGGTGGGCATGTCCTGACAACCTGAGCTGTTACTCAGGAACAGGACGACTGACTCACTGTCATACATTCAGCTTGGGAAAATGATTTGTTGTGAATCTTTTCAACAGTTCATCCAAAAGTCTGAGACACAAGGGGGAATCGCCATGGGGGAGAAACAGAGTAGCTCTTCAAAGGTACGGCCAGGAAAAGCTGCCATGGGGAGTATCCAATGTGACTCCAGCTTGACAATGCCTATGGGATCTCGGACACGGGCCTCATTGTTCTGCCTGCTTTCACACTCTTTGCCAATAGCCAGGGGCATCCGCTTTTAAAGCTGGATATACTTAAAGCGGACTGCATGAATGTTTTTGTATACTTACCCTGACATACATATACGTTCTTAAGGGATGACAACAGTCAAGCAAATTGACCCCCTCTATCCCATAAGCTCCATCTCCATTTCCTTCCTTTATGGCAATGCACTGTCTTTGCAAATTACCATTACACAGTGTAGTCGACCATGCTATGCAAAGTTTCTTAGATTTTGTTCATGTCACACTGCTTTGAACAGGTGTGTATCGTCACCATGCTCAACAACAGACTTTTCAAGTGAAAAGGCAGCCTTCAGATTGAGAGACAGTATTTTGAGGAATATATCCAATCAGAAATCAACATCTAAAACATACAAGGAATTCACACAACTCAGCCGTGATGACAATAACAAAATTGTGCGAGGACTGAAGCAGCCATTCCGCCCGAAGATATAGACCTGGCCTTCAGGTAGGAAGAGGTGTTCAGGATGAAAGGCCATGGTGTATATGCAAATCAAACTATGATACTGAGGGTGTGGTATGGTGTAGATATTATGAATGTTCCCAAGGAATCAAGAAATGGGATGATGCTTGGGAGGTAGGGTCAAGTCAGGAAGCTCAGGCGTTCAATGCCAGCCTCAACTATAGAGTGAGTGTGAGGCCAGTCTGGGCAACATGAGGCCTCATTTCAGTAAACCAAAGCGAACCAAACTGAAACAGTGGCTATGGTGTCATTTGATAGTGTAAGGAGACCAGTGTTCTGAGTCCTGCACAGAGTAAGTCCATCTTATAACAAGCTGCCATGTCTACATTCAAGCCACCCTTCCTAGGGATGGACAAAGTGTGCTGAGACCATGGGAATCCTTAGTAGGTGTGGGGATATAGCACATGTACAGATAGACTCTGCTTTTGTCTGATCCTGTGCTTAGTGAGGTCACCTCTGCTGCTGTTACACTGGGCAATGGCCCAAACTCACATTCAGATTAATTCTACTGCAGCCCTGCACCGCGTTAAAGCATCTCGGTAAGTGGATGTGGGGTGCACTTGGAGGATGCGGTTGGACATGCTAGCAATTGCAGGTGTCTACTGGTACCACAGCTTTGCAGTTTTCCCCTAATGCAACCAACTCATCCTACTCATCAAGAGGACCTTTGCAAAGCCATGCTTTGGGCCATTAATGCAGTCCTAGGTTGGGGGTCACATGTTAATTTTACATCTTCCCCCCTCAAAGTTATGAGACAGGGAGATCGTTTGGTGGAAAACTCCACACTACTGGAGGTAGCTATACTCACTCCTTCATGCCTTGATCTGAGCATGTAAAGATGAAGTCAGCAGAGACCAGAGCATAGCCATGTGTTAGCCAGCTCGTCTGCACACAGAAGTGACATTGTGAGGTTATTATGTCCTTCAACCTTGACCCCCTTTAAGGACAGAGCACAAGTCTTGTCCATCCTTACATTTCCTGAAGGTGGATTTTCCTGTTCTCCACATTGCTCTCCTTCTGGTCTCTTCCTCCTTCTCTCCCTCCCTCCCTTCCTCCTCCTCTCTTCTTCCTTCTTCCCTCCCTCCCTCCCCCTCCCTGTTTTCTTTCCTCCCTCCCTCCCTTCCTCCCTGTCTTCCTTCCTTCCTTCCTCCCTCCCTCCCTGTCTTCATTCGTTCGTTCGTTCGTTCCTTCCTTCCTTCCTTTCTTCCTTCCTCTCTTTCTCCTGCCTTTCTTCCCTTGCTCTCTTCTCTCTCATTTCCTCCCTCCATCCTTCCCTTCCTATCTTTCCCCCTTTTCTTTAATTTTTAAGACTGTGTTCTTCTCTCATATATTACGCCCTGACTTTAGCTTCCTGTCTCTCCTCCCTCTCAGTGCCCCACCTCCATTCACCCTTCTCCGTTTCCCTTCAGAAAATGGCAGAACTCCCAGGGTTGTCAACCAAATATGGCATATCAAGTTGCAATAAGAGTAGGTACCTCTCCTCATATTAAGGCTGGGTGAGGTGACACAGTAGTAATCCCAAGAACAGGCAAAAGATTCAGATCCTTGCTCCCTCTGTTAGGGTCCCATAAGAAGACCAAGCTACAAAACTGTAACATACATGCAGAGGGCCTAGGTGGGACCCTTGTAGGCTCTCTGATTATCGGCTCACTCTCTATGAGCTCCTGTGAGCCCTGGTTAGTTGATTCTGTGGGCTTTCTTGCGGTGCCCTTGACCCCTCTGGCTCCTACAATCCTTCCTCCCCATCTTCTGCAGGGTTCCCTGAGCTCTGCCTAATGTTTGGCTGTGGGTCTCTGCATCTGTCTTCATTGGTTGTTTGGTGAAGCCTCTCTGATGAAGATTATGCTGGGCACTTGTCTATGAGCACAGAAGAATAGAATTAGGAATCATTTCATTGACTCCCCCCACCCACCCCACCCTCCTCCAGCTGTGTTTGGTTCTATCCTAGATCTCTGGGCTGTAAGTGGGGAATGCAAGAATCCCCCTGGGAAGGGGAAATAGAGTAGACATTACAGGTAGATTGGGGGTGGGTGGGGGATGGGAAAAGAGGGATTAGGCGGGAAGAGGACGGAGGGGAGAGAGGACTGGGAGAGGCAACTGCAATTGGGGGTACATTTGGGGGACGAGCAACGGGAACTCCCAGGAATCTATGAGGGTGACCCAAGTCTACTAATAGTGGGAGATTTGGAGCCTCTGGCTTCAGCTATCTCACAGGGAAACTCTATTCTGCTGTAGAATAAAGAGAAGGCAGCGGGCACAGAGAAACTGAAAGGCGATGGATATGGAGGATGAAGAGAAGGTGGCGGTGACGGAGAAACTGGAAGGTGATGGAGATGGCTCTGGCAGAAGCTGAGAAGGCTGAGGAGGGAACGGCTCAATGACTCTGCCAACCCCACTTTCTACAGCCCAGGGATTCAGGTGCCGCTCCAGAGGGCTGGCTTCATCCATGAACATCTTTGTGAAAGGCACCAGAGCCAAGCTAGCTCTCGTCTCCTGCAAATGCCACTCTTCCTATTACATTTATTGATATTTTTGTTTTGTTTAGAAATAATCGGTGATGCCAAAAGCTTATTTTGTGTAACTAATGATAGGTTTATAGTGACTTCTCTCTTTTTTTTTAGTTTTTAAAACTTATTTTGAAAAAAAAAACTCACAGATAATGAAATCTTACAATAAGGTGTTATTAATGGAATTCTTAAAGTGTTCATGTTAAAATGTATTTGCAACAAAGACAAAATCCCAGTGTGGAGTTTTGACAATTCATAGCTCTTGGGAGAGGGAACTCAGTTTGCTCTAAGCGCAGGTTTGGAAGATTGACCACGTTCTAGGGAAGGCCACACGTCTAGGAATGTATGGACAGCACAAAATGAACTTGATGGGTAAAAAAACCAAAAGAGAGTGTACAGCAGTGCATGTTACAAAATAGGCAGCACATGAGGCAGATGTTATTGGGTAGGAGATTAGCTTTGCCACTAGAGTTAACATTTGTCCATTTGCTTGTTTTGGGACAGGGTCTTACTATGTATCCGAGGCCGGTGTTGAACCCAAGATCATTCAGCCTCAGAGAGCTAAGATCACCATTTTTTTTTTCTTGTTCTTTTCTTCTGTCGGTTCACATGTTTGAACTTGTACACAGTGCAGCTGTCTAGCTATCTACCTCATGGAGTGACCGTGAGAAGCAAAGGCATTGTGTGTGACTGGAAAATTTACACAGAATAAATGATAGAGGGCATGGGGGTCTGAATGAGGATGGTGCCAGTGGGTGGAACTGATAGGGAGGGATTAGGAGGTGTGGCCTTGTTGGAGAAGGTGTGCCACCGGGAGCAACCCTCGAGCTTCCAAAAGACCTTGCTATTTCCCAAGTGCTCTGTCTTCTTCCTCCTTCAGATGAAGATGTGAGCTCCCACTGTTCCCTCCATCATGCCATTGTTCCACCATCATGGCCCCTAACCCTGTGAAACAGCAAGCTCTAAAGAAACTCTGTGAGTTGCCTTGCTTGTGGTGTCTCATCACTGCGGCAGGAAAGTAACTAAGGCAGTGACGAGGGAGTGGCTGCAGATGATGCTTAGCAGGGGATGATGTAGGAGAAAGTGATGGGGGGGGAGAGTAAAGGAGACAAAGTTTGTGTGTAGTTTCTTCCCACTATTATCGTCGAATTTTCTCCATTATAAAACAGGAAGAAAATATGAGTCAAAAGACAGTGTCAATAAAATGACACAAGACAATAAAAATAAAAGAACAGACCAACCTGCCCCCAGATGGAAGCCCACAGTGACAGCCTCCTGTCTACTCTGATGGCAGGGACACCTAGAGCAACTCCGAACTTTACTCCCGTAAATGACCCTTTAAATCTTTAACATGTTACAAAAAGAGCCGAGTGCGGGCTGGCCATGGGGAGGGGCACTCAGGCCAAGGGCTTCTAGGTCTTTTCTTTCCCAGAACATAGGTCACATGTTCATTGTTGGGGACAAAACGCTGCCGCATAATCTCAGCACAGGAGGAGATGCATTGTTACAATCAGTTAAAAAGGGTGAACGAAGTACCCTGTTTACATAGAAACTGTTAGACATGCACCGCGTG
Source organism: Cricetiscus sungorus (assembly GCA_030556225.1). Taxonomy (NCBI): domain Eukaryota; kingdom Metazoa; phylum Chordata; class Mammalia; order Rodentia; family Cricetidae; genus Cricetiscus; species Cricetiscus sungorus. The sequence goes on along the minus strand of JANBXA010000391.1, from coordinate 1,470,546 downwards.
TGAACAAAAGCTAATGAACCCCCCATTACCTCAGCACCCTGTGCCAATCATAGAGGCATTTCCCCACCTTTTAAAGCCTCAGGGTGCTGTGGGTTTGTACCTGCGGTAGGGAGGGCAAATGGCTTATCTCTTATTTCATCATTGCCTCGTTCCCTTTATTATTTCTCCCTGACATTTTTTAAAAGAAACACCTAGATGTTTTATACATTTAATCACATTTATTTATTTAGTGTAGGTCTGCATGCATTCAGGCCATGGTGCCTATGTGGAGGGATGTCGGGGACCATTTTGGGGTGGAGGGTAATCAGAGGACCATCTGTGGGGTGTAGGGGTATCAGAGGACCATCTGTGGGGTGTGGGGGTATCAGAGGACCATTTGTGGGGTAGAGGGATATCAGAGGACCATCTGTGGGGTGTAGTGGTATCAGAGGACCATTTGTGGGATGTAGGGGCATCAGAGGACCATTTGTGGGGTGTATGGGCATCAGAGGACCATTTGTGGGGTAGAGGGGTATCAGAGGACCATTTGTGGGGTGTATGGGCATCAGAGGACCATTTGTGGGGTGTGGGGTATCAGAGGACCATTTGTGGGGTGTGGGGTATCAGAGGACCATTTGTGGGGTGTGGGGTATCAGAGGACCATTTGTGGGGTCCAGAGCTCTCTCCTTCTACGGTGTGGGATCCAGGGTCAGGCTCAGGTTGTCAGGCTGGTGGTAAACGTCTTTCCCCACTGAACCATCTACCGAGCCTGGCATTTATATTTTTACTACAAATTACTCCATGTAATTTCTATAGAGTAGGCTTTCAAGAGTAAACAAAAGATGTTCTTGTTGCCGCAAGTTGTTAGGTGGGCTCTGGTCACCAGGTCATTGGGAAAGGAGTGAGGTCAGGACTCGGAGCGCTGAGGCCAGCATAGCTGACTTTGTTCCAAGTCTGAAGGGCTGGCTGTGGCCGATTCCTCGTTACAGTTTTACCCTTTCCTTCCCCTTTCGTCTGGATACCAGGCACACAGTGATTAAAGAGAAATTTGGCATTAACTGAATACTTCTGTTCCTATGTGAGGAAGAGGAATCCCCAAAGATTTCACTGGGTGTGATCTTGTTTAATTAACTAGGTGCTATCATCAGGGTTTAACAGTGAGGAAGCCAGGCCCCAGAAAGAATGCCATTAGAAGTGGGTGCTGTGGCAGGATTCGAACCCACCTCTGTGTAACTGCACTGCCTTGATCTGCACTTGATGGACACTTAGGGTGTATCATCACTCTTCTCTTTGTGCAAGGATGCTGACTAAACTCTTTTTAGTCTGTGTGAAGCTGTTCCGCCTACATTTGCTCCTGTGACCCTTGTTGCAGGGAGACAGTATAACTCGTTCCAGTCATCAATGTGAGTAGTTCAGCTCAACTTCTAGGACCCAGCTTGGCTGCTGTCACTTCCCAAGAGAGATCATCTCTGAGCTCGCAGCTGGGGGCAGGTCACTGTGCTGAGTGGCCTCACTGCCACACCACACCTGCATTTGCTTGACCACACCGCCTTGAGTCCCACAGCTAAGCCACCATGGAGCAAATGTCTGGAGAGCAGAAAGCAGACCTTCGCTCATCTCATCACTCTGTCATTACCTCTTCTGTCACTGTCTCTGCCCTCCAGGTGCTCAGAAGACATCCACGGGTGGAAGCACTTTCTGAAGATAAGGACAGCCACTGGATGCTTCTGAGTGACGTCTGCATTGTCACAGTTTGCAGTTGCCCCAGGAATGGAGTTGGACAAGTCAACACATCGCAAAAAGCCAGATAGGAATTCTCTTGCAGTGGCTATTTACCCAGGAATGTGCCTCCTAGACACAGGTCTCTCTCTGCCTCCGACTCGAGCCCATCTTCCTGTATAGATACTGCAGAGGGAGGAATTGCTCACACTCCTGTTGGAGAAGGAATGGGTTCAGTCTTGCTTTTGTGAGAACATGAGAAGCATAGGTGTGTGCATGCATGTGTGTGTGTGTGTGTGTGTGTGTGTGTGTGTGTGTGTGTGTGTGCATGTGTGGTGAAGGTCACCTCCTAATGCTATGTATATGACAGGACCATGGGAAAGTAATAGAGAAGGATGGAGAGAGGTGTTGCTCAGAGGCCATGGGTAACAGGAAGGTGTGAGGGGGAGAATAAAGTGAGGGAGAGGTGAGGGCTTTAGCACTCTGTCAGATCTATATTCAGCCCAAAGATATTACAACAGTGTTGACAAGAAAGCCACCTGGTAGACAAGATCTGGGTGAGCCCACGGATGGCCATGGACTTGAACTCTGCAATGCCACAGGAGATGGAGGAGTGCGGGCAGAATTTCACAGGCTGTTGCCAGTACCCGGTAGTTGGGGAATCTTGGGAGATGCCTAGAAGCCTTCGCACTTCTCAGAGCCTTAAACTCACAGAGACAGCCCCGGAGGCTTCAGACAAGGGTGTGCAGGTTCCATCTGTGACAGCGTAGTGACCACATCATAGACTGTGCGTTCTCTTGGCCCACGATGACAGGTTGGCCGTGCCCATGTAAGAGAGCAGCTTCTTTCTGTGAGCAAGACCGGAGGGCTGAGTTTTGGTTTAGGGAATTCTAAGCAGATCGTGGGAGTCTTCCCGAGGGTCCTGGGAGCATTTATTCATGGGATTTATTCTTTCTTGTATTAATTTCTGGTTTGGCTTCCAGGGTATTGCAGGCCATCTGTCCCTATTATTTTTAATTAAGGTCTTTGCCATGGCTCATCTTCAGAGCCTGGACAGGTGATATCACAGAGCCCGAGGTCTGCATGTGGGTCCTGGGTTAATGCCATCTCACAAAGTGCACGAAAGTCATTTATTGGGCTGGACCTCCATTTTATGTTTAATTTTCTTAAACGTTGCAAGCTAAGCTGTCCATGTGGCCATGGTCTGTTGGATAGTGAGAATGCTGGTGGAGTTTCCTTTAAATTCTGCTGGGGGGTGGTCCAAGGTCAGAGGCAACCAAACCCAGAGGGCCCCGTAGCAGGCCTGGGAACACAGAATGACCAGCCGCCCAGCATTTGCTCTTTCAAATGCACCAGAGGCAGAGAGCTACCTGAAGCAGCTGCCGGGAAGGCGGATGTTTAGGCCATGAAAACAAGCCCTTCAGGAGGAGCTCTTGACATTGGCATTTAGCTCTGGGTATGTAGGGTTGGTTGGGGAAGGTAGAAATACATCCAGACGCCTATTCTATCCCGAGAGGATAAATATGGCTTCCTGTAGTCAAATCTGAACACACCGTTTTGTATTCTTTAAATATCTGTTCTCCACATGACTTCAAAGCAGCAGGAAGGATGAGGTCTTCTACCAGGACGGGAGGAAGTGGGGGGTGCAGGAGGCTTGGGGACCTCACACGGTTGTTCTCCTGATACCAGGCGCCCTCCTGCTCACAGCAGCCCACAGAGCTGCAGCCACCAACTCCCTGGTATTTGTCACTGTCACTTGGCAAGTGTTCTGCATTGTTGGGGAAATCGTATGTGTAAAGCAGAACTGCTCACATTCCACTTCGACAAGGGAGCTGAGCCGCGAGGGGCTCAAGCCGAACCAGGGGCTTATGTGTCCTATGATGGGTCCCAGCAAGAGTCATAAATAATTGTGACAAGTTCTTTTTTCTTCCTCATCCCATGTGACAGTCCTTGACTCTGCCTCCTGCCTCCTCTCCCCTCTGCCTCATAGACTAGACCTGCCAGGCTGTGGGATGATAGATGTTACCGGGCAACCAATGACAGCTGGATTGGGTTTTCAGCTGGTGCTTTAGAGGGAATCAGATATGCTGTATAAAGCAATAAAAAAAGCACCCTCATAAGGTGGATTAAAAATAGCCAGCGCCAACCACTTAGTTGTTTATCAAAAGTTAAATGTCACCTGGTAAGTCCGAGTGACGTGTTAATTTCTCAGCCTCTTCTCAGGTCCATGTCACCACAGCCACTAAGAACGAAAAGGAAAAGGAAAAGAGAAAAAGGAATAAAAACAATCGATCCTTTCCCTACCTCAGTTTTGTTTGTCTAATGAGCGCAAACGCTTTCCCTTTTGAATGGCGTCTGCATGAGGAGAGAACCCTGAGCAACCTGAGATCTTGCTTTGTGCTTTTTCTTTCTTAAGCTTGAAGTTTAAACACAAAATGGGGGGTGAGGGCTGTAGATAAAGTATGTAAGCTGCGTTCAAATTTTAATGTTTTTCATTCTCTCTCTCTCTTTCTCTGAGCTTCCCATACTTAATCTATTGATCTAGGCTCTGTGTAATGAATGATCTGGTTTGGCAGCCCCCTAGGAAATGCCATGTAGGAGTCAACACAACCATAAGGAGTGTGTTTCATGAAGAATTGCAGTGTCCTCTGAGCCACTCCGACTGTGCGGCAGGCTTTCTGGCTCGGCTACCTCGTGTCTGGATGGACACACTGAATTTCTATAATGTGACTTAGTGATCTATCCTGCACCCCAGCCACAGACGGAGCCAGCCGAGGCATCCTTAGTCACCATCTCTCTGCTCCTCCACCCTCACCACCCTCTAGGGAGCTGCTGTGAAATTTAAGAGAGCTCAGTATATCAGATCTCGATGCCTTTCCCCCTTAATTTTTCTGATGAATCATGTTAGGAAGCTGTAGCTTTCACAGAGTCGCCTGTGGCAGGAGGTGGAGAGGTGGCACAAAATGTTTACTGAAAAAGCATCTTTCGGGCCGGGTACCTGGCAAAGCCCGGGGGTGGGACGGGGAAAGTGATTTGAGTTATGCCTCTGTCATCCAAACCCAGGGACGATCAATATGGCCGAGGTTACATTTCCAGTGTGTGGAGTTGTAGAGTGTTACAGAGTGCTGTTTATGACTTTGGTGGTTGTAGCATTATCAACGCAGGACAATCTCCACAAGAAAATCTTTTTTTTTTTTTAATTTAATATTTTTTGTATTTTACATATCAATTCCAGTTCCCTCTCCCTTCCATCCTCCCATGCTCCCCCCATCTGTCATCCACTCCCCGGGGAGGGTGAGGTCTTCTATGATGGATCATCAAAAGCTGTCAAGTTATTTGGGGTAGGGCCTAGGCCCTCCCCCGTGTGTCTAGGCTGAGAGAGTATCCCTCCATGGGGGGTGGGCACCCAAAGTCTGTTCATGCACCAGAGATACATCCTGGTCCCACTGTCAGAGGTCCCTTAGACTGCCTAGGCCTCCTAACTGAGACCCACATTCAGAGGGTCTGGGTTGGTCCTTTGCTGGTTTCTCAGCTGTCTTGGGTCCATGAGCTCCCCTTGTTCAGGTCAGCTGTTTCTGTGTGTTTCCCCAGCCTGGTCTTGACCCCTTCGCTCATCACTTCTCCCTCTCTGCAACTGGATTCCAGGAGTTTGGCTCAGGGTTTAGCTGTGGGTGTCTGCTTCTGCTTCCATCAGCTACTGGATGAAGAAGGTTGTATAAGGTAGTCATCAATCTCATTATCTGGGAAGAGCATTTAAGGTAGCCTCTCCACTATTGTTTAGATTGTTAGCTGGGGTCATCCTTGTAGGTCTCTGGACATTTTCCTTGTGCCAGATGAGAAAATCTTTTTATCTAGAACTTTGTCACCACTGGGTTCAGTGCTTTATTTATTTGTTTATTTACTTTATTTTTTTAATTTGTAGTAGACATGAATTGATGAGACACAAGATTCAAAGGGCAGGTTTGGACTTCCTGGGGTCTGGCTGAAAACCACAGCTAGTGTTGCTGGGTCACATTAGATAAATTTCTTACCCACTCTGTGCCTTGGTGTTTTGAACTGGGGGGCAGGGGAGGTACCCAAGCCACAGCTGTTTCCAAACAAATGAGCTGTTTCGATAAAGTAGACAGGTGTTACTTTCACCTTGAAATGTTTTTTGAGGCTCAGGGTTTGAACTCTTGATAGCCAGAGTTTGATGCTATTTGGGGTGGTGACAGAACCTGGTTGAGATGAAGTCTGCTAGCAGAAGCGGGATATCCAGGCAGCCCTTTCAGGTCACGGCCGCCCCCCTCTGGTCCCTGCTTATCTCTCCACCTTTGGGTCCGTCATATTGTGAGCCACATGCACTGAGGAGCCGGCCATGCCTTCCCTGCTGAGATGGCTGTTCTGTTATGACTGCTTCCAGCCTAGTGGCTGTGTCCCCCTCACTCTGAGTCCTTGCAGACTAGATGCTGTGATGTTGAAGAGTGATAAAACGTCATCCTACAGATGGAGCCATCCTGGAGGCTAGACATGCAGTCACCTTCTACATTGATTCCGACGAGCCTCACACTCATTATCTCCATAGAAGGGCGGATGTTCTGTGGGATGTTGATGCTGTCTTCCTAAGTAACTTCATCTCTTTTCTTCCCCTCAACCCCTCCCTCCACCCTCCACCCCTCCCTCCCTCCTTCCATCCTTCCCTCTCTCTCCCTCCTTCCCTCTACCCATCCATTCTTCCTTCCCTTCCTCCACCCCTCCATTAATCTACCCATTCCTCAGTCCACCCACCTGCCCCTCCCTCTCCCTCCATCCCTCTCTTCCTTTCTTTTCTCTTTCTCTCTCTTTCTATGGGGTCTCATTTGGCACAAACTACCTTTAATGGGCTGTGTAGCTGAGGCTGATCTTGAACTTGTGACCCTCTTTCCTCTACCTCCTGTGCTGGGATTACAGGCATGCAACACCATACTCCATTTACGCATTTCTGGAGATGTCGCCCAGGGTCTCTTCATCACGGGTCAGTGTTTGTTCCACCAGCTGAGCTGTATCTCCAGACCCAGCTCCATGTCTTCCTCACTGGGAAACATCTTTTCTGAAATGCCGTCTCTGGATGTGACCAGATGGGTACCCAGGTCCACTCATCAGGTCTTGCTTCATTTTTCTCCTTGGTTCACCATCTTTCCACCTATCACAGAGACGTCCTTCAACGGGCGGATTCTAATCTGCTTCTAGAATCATTAAACAATTTTTTGGGTTTGATTCACAGTGAGAAATGGATTTTTAGATTATGATGCATGATCTGAATGTGTTACATCTATCCTTTTTGTTGAATCATTTGTCCCGTGAAACATTAGTCAGCCTTCCCCGAGTATGACACATTCTGGAATTTTTTATTCTCTTCTATCTTGTTTTTTTTTTTTTTAAGTGCTGTGTTATGTCAGGTATCAGGGTCTGCAAACTCATTCTTTAAGAGGTGAGAATGGTGATTTCTCCCTTCAATGGCCATACGATTCTTGCACAAAGGCAGCAGCAGACAAATCCTGACTGACGACAGCTATGCCCCAATTATGGGCACTGAAATCAGAATTTTATACTACTTTCTGTGTCACACAATATGATCCTCTCCCCGGCCATGTAAAAATGTAGGCCAAATAAAATATGGGGTGGGGTGTTGTTCGTTGATAGCTCGGGCACATCTAACCTTGTGACATTGAGACATCATTCTGCCGTCTTCAGAGTTAATACCCAAGTACCATTCGACATAGTTTAAAAAGTTATGAAAATTCATAATATTGGGGCTGGAGAGATGGCTCAGTTGTTAAGAGCATTGGTGGCTCTTCCAGAGGACCCGAGTTCAATTCCCAGCACCCATATGACGGCCAACAGCCATCTGTAACTGTATTCCCTGGAGATCCAATGTCTTATTTGGCCCACAAGGGCCTCAGACACTCACATACTGTACAGACATGCATGCTGGCAAACATTTACACACATAAAATAGTAAAAAAAGAATTGAAAAATTTGTAACATTTTAAGTAAGTTGAGCTGGCTGTATTCAAAGCCATGCTTGCCTTCAGCACTCAACACAAGACCTACAGTTTGCAAAATTCTCTCCGTGGGTATTTCTGAGAACAACTCGAGGGAACGTTTGCTTGACAGAGGTATAAATGGTTCCTCAAGGAGAGAAAGCTTTGCAACCAGATGGGCTGTGAGGTCCCAGAGTGAAAAGCAGTCCACCTCAGCACAATGACCCTTTAACATGATGTTTGGGGTTCTGGCTTTTCAAGACATACACAATCTGGTGCGCCGCCCACAGCTGTTACATGACTCTTACATTGAAATCATCTTTGGGACTCAAATTTGGGGAGTATACTTAGGGAACTGTTTGAAACCCCAAGTCTGGGGTGACATCCCTCTTTCCAGGATCAAGTGTTTTGTGCAGAGACCACAGTGGCTAGGGAGCAAGGTCTTTGGTAATTTCTAGTTTCCCAGTTAACAGACCCCTGAGTGCTGTGGCACACACTGCAAGAGGCCCAGTGGGAGGAGTGGTGGGCGCGGTGCTGCGTTCTCAGGGAGTGAGTGTGATGAGAACGGCCATGTGGCCCCAGGCTACACGACATGGGCATGGCTGTTCATGACCTCATGGAAACTCAGGGGCTGGTGGCATCCCACGTGCGGGTGATGACAGTAACACAGGAGGTATTTCACCGTCTCCTAGTTGTCCTTCTCTTTTATCCATGTGCCACTTTATTTGATGACACAGTGGCATTGAGGTGCCAAATCTAGGATTCCACAAAGAGCCCTGAAAATGTTGGAGAAAGAGGGACGCGTAAACAAAGGTTTATTTTATTTTTATTTCCTGTGTGTGTGTATGTGTGTTTATGTGTATATGTGTATGTGTATGTATGTGTATATGTGTGTGCATGTGTATATGTGTGTGTGCGTGTGTGCGTGTGTGTGCGTGTGTGTATGTGTGTATGTGTGTGTGTGAATATGTGTATGTGTGTATGCATATATATGTGTTTATGTGTGTGTGAATGTGTGTGAATGTGTGTATGTGTATGTGTATATGTGTGTGAATATGTGTATGTGTGTATGTGTATATATATATGTGTTTATGTGTGTGTGCATGTGTGTGTGTGAATGTGTGTATGTGTGTATGTGTATATGTGCGTGTGCATGTGCGTGTGCATGTGCGTGTGCATGTGCGTGTGTGTGTGTATGTGTATATGTGTGCATGTGCGTGTGCATGTGCGTGTGTGCGTGTGTGTGTGTGTGTGTGTGTGTGTGTGTGTGTGTGTGTGTGTGTGTGTGTGTGTGTGTGTACCCTCAGAGGCCAGAAGAAGGCATCAGATCCCCTGGCACTGGGGTTACAGGTGTGAGCTGCCTGATGTGGGTGCTGGACATTGAACTTGGGTCCTCTGGAAGAGCAGCAAGCAGTCTTCAATGCTGAGCCATCTCTCCAGCCCAGGGGTGTTTCACCCTTCAGACCCAGGGGAACACTTTAAGTGGGCACAGAAAGGGCTCGTGTCTGTGGTGTGTCTGGAGAATCTGGAAGTCACACACAGGGCTGACTGCAGAAAAGACAAAGGATGTGTTGAGCACCGACCTCTCCAGAGACAGCCAAGCCTTCCTTCCGTGGTGGCTGCTTCCTCAGCTGCTGCGATAAAACACCACAGCAAAGACAACTAACAAAAGAATTTATTTGGGCTTATGGTTCCAGAGGAGTAAGCGTGCATGATGGCAGGGAAACATGGTGGCTGGAGCAGGGAGCTGAGAGCTCGCATCTTGAACCACAGCATGAAGAAGAGAGAGGGAAATGGAGGGGGCAAGGAGGAAGAGAGGAAGGAAAGGAGGGAGGGAGGGAGGGAGTAAGACAGAGAGAGAGAGAGAGAGAGAGAGAGAGAGAGAGAGAGAGAGAGAGAGAGAGAGAGAGGGAGGGAGGGAGAGAGAGAGAGAGAGAGAAAACAGAAAACAGGGCAAGGCTATAAATACTCAAATCCCACCCCCAGTGACATATTTCCTCTAGCAAGGGTGCACCCCTCAGTGGTTCCATAACCTTCCCAAATAGTGCTACCAACTGGGGACTAAGTGTCTAAAAGCCAGAGCCTCTGGGGGACATTTCTCATCCCCAGCACTATATTCTCTAGCAGGGCTACTGAGAGTTACTAAGTACAGACCATTCATCATGTCACCAAAGTCACCCTTCAAGCCTAGTCCCGCAGCAGACTGTTTCAGGTTAGAGATCTGGGGTTCACACTGGCCTCCTAATAATAACCTAAACTTCATTTTTCTATTTCTGAACAGCTGAAGCAGCCATTATAGAGCCACTCAAGATAAAAAGTCCCCGCTGGGGGCTGGGGAGCTGGCTCAGTGGGTAAGTGCTTGCTATGCAAACATGAGGACCTGGGTTCAAAGCCCAGCACCCCTGTAAAAGTCAAGGCTGACAATGGGCATATGTAATCCCAGAGCTGGAGGAGGGCCAGAGACCAGTGGCTCCTGGAGCTCACGAGCCTGACGGTTTAGGCACAAAGAAAAACTTCAGATTCAATGAAGAGATCCTGTCTCAAACACTTAAGATGGAGAGGCAGAGAGGAGGACGGCCAATGTCAACCTCTGGTTCCATATGCACCTGCGTGCACATGCGCACACAAACACTCACACACACACTCACACCATTGTGTTCTTAGCATCTCTTTGGAATTACCCTGCAGAACTCCAGAGGATCTTGAATCCTATTTGGAGTTAGGCCTGGCCTCTGAAAGACCAAACTCACAGCAAGCCCCAGCATGGGCTTCCACCAATAGAACCTTCACAAAGACAATTCTGTTTCTCTTAAAAACAAAACAAAACAAACAAACAACAACAAAAAACCCAAAACCAAAACAAACAAACAAACAAAAAACAACAAGAGTTCTCCGACAGCTGTGAAAAAAATCAAGTTACTAAAGTTCAGCAGGTGGAAACAGAAGAGGTGGCTGAGTTAACTCCAGCTGTAACTTGAGACTGAGAACTCACCATTCCTCAGCCTCTAACAGCCAGGAAGGAGAATTAAAGTGACCTGGGGGTCATGGCACTATTTTCAATTAAAGAAAGTTTTAGGGAAAGGCTTTGAAAAGCAGTGTTGCATATTAAAGCCCCCCAGTTCCTGGTGGCTGGGGATTAGACGTTCTGTACTGTACCTGGAAATTTGTAAATATTAATGGAGGATTATTCCAATGAGCATGTGCTTATTCTATTTTATTTTATTTTGCAGTTTTGCCTATGGGGCTTAGTAAACCGATCGCCCTGTTTTCTGGCATTTTGCAAGCATGATGTGGCCTAAAGGGCAGCCAGCTTGTCGACTTAGCAGTATGTCCAGACGAACTGTGGTGGAATCCCTTTGTCAATCAGGGCTCTGACAGATCCTTCCTGGCAGGGACATGGAAAGCAGCCCCTGGCCTTCCATCATCCCCTCCCTTGTTATTCTATTGTATTTCCGCCCCATCCTGTCTCATAACCCGACTCCATCCTTGACATCTGCGCCACCTCGTCCCCTGCAAACCAGTCCCTTGAGACAGAACACTGGCCTCTACACGTAGGACCAGCAAGCCGTGGTTCATGGGCTTCTCCCAGCTCGTTTCCTGTCTTCATGTTGATTCTTAGCTTCAGGTGCTAAAAATGCTCTTTGCAATTTAAAGACCATATTTCTCATTCAGATCTGCAGTACTTGGTAGAGCTATTAAAATAAGGTACATTTAAATGATTTATTTTAACATCATAAAATGATTGTATTCATTATTAGTGAGTATTTATTATATAAAATAATGTGTCTCATTATGGCATTTTCATATGTGTACATATGATTGCTTTGTCATTGCTGGGTACATGTATACGTACAGGTGTGTCCATGTACAGTGGAGGCCAGAGGTCAGCCTCTGGTGTTGTTCCTCAGAAGCCATTTATATTGTTTTTGAGTTAGGGTCTTTCCACAGCTTGGGGATCACCAACTAGACTGGCTTGTCTGTCCCCATCCCCCAGTACCAGGATTACAAATGTGTGCCACCATGTCCCCTGCCTTTTGTTATAACGTGAGTGATGGGGATTGAACTCGGGCCTTCCGGGTTGCACACCCAGCACTTTATTAATTAAGACATCACCCAGCTTTGATCTTTGCATTTTTTTAAATGGTAGAAAATGACCAGGATTTTGTAACACAAAAAGATTATGTCTAAAATTCAAGTTGCAGTGTCCTGTGTGACCCCTTTATTGAGACATCGCCATGTCCATTCACTGAGTAGTTGACCTTGGTTGCCTAAGCATGGCTATGAATAGTAATTGTCAGATACTTGCGATTCAGAGTGTAGAATACTCGCCATAATGACCTTCACCAAAAAAGTTTCTGGACAATCCCAAGTTTCAGTCCCCAGCACCCACACGGCAGCTCACAACTGTCTGTAACTCCAGTTCCAGGGGACCCGACACCCTCACACAGACATGGATCCAGGAAAAACACCATTGTACATAAAGTAAAAATAAACACTATCTTTAAAAGGCCCAGGGAGATATTTTAGTCTAGAAAGCTTGTAAACTTGGGTTCTGTCTCTCTAACCCTCATGAAAACACTGGATGCCACGGTATACCCCGTCCACTTCATTACTTGGCAGGGGGAGATAAGAGGGTCCTCGGGCCCTGCTGGCTGGCCAGCTGAGCCAAGTCAGTGAGTTGCTGGTTCAGCGAGAGGTTTTTCTCAAAAAGCAACGTGGAAGCCACTGAGGAAGATATCTGGGGTGGAGCTGTGGCCTCCACATGCTTCCACACACATACATGCATGGGAACTGCATGCAAACTAACAGGTAGTGGGGACACACACATACACACAGACACATACAGACACACACACACACACAGACACACACACATACACAGAGACACACACACACAGACATACAGACACACACACACACAGACACACACACATACACAGAGACACACACACACAGACACACAGACACAGACACACACAGACACAGACACAGACAGACACACAGACACACACACACACAGACACACACACAGACACACACACACACACAGACACAGACAGACACACAGACACACAGACACATACACAGACACACAGACACAGACAAAGACAGACACACAGACACACAGACACACACAGACACACACACAGACACACATACACACAGACATGCACACAGACACACACACAGACACCCACACACACAGACATGCACACATAGACACACACACAGACACACAGACACACAGACACACACACACAGACACACACACACACAGACACACACACAGAGACACATTCACATACAGTCACAGACACACAGACACACACACACAGACACAGACATGCACCCACAGACACACACACAGACACACAGACACACACAGATACACACACACAGAGACACACTCACATACAGTCACAGACACACACACACAGACACACACACACACAGACACACACACACAGACACACTCACATACAGTCACAGACACACAGACACACAGACAGACATGCACACACAGACACAGACACACAGACACACTGACACACACACAGACACACACACACACAGACACAGACACACACAGACACACACACACAGACACACAGACACACACACAGACACACACACTCACACACACACACACACACACACACACACACACACACACACACACGGATACAAAGAAATGGTAAAGCTCTTTCTCAGAAAGAGTTCCAGATGCTCATTTCTCAAAGCCCACCCCATTTCATTTTCCTTTGGTCCCCTCTGTCCTCTCTAACCCAGCTCCTCCCAGTCATGATTCTGGGTTGTTCTCAGAGTACTCACTGAACTGTCTAATTTTTTTTTTTATACCACACGTTCCGCTCACATCCCTTCCAAAGAACGTCAGCCCATCCCCTCTCTTCCCACAAAGGCCAGTGAGGCACACACTGGAGAGAGTCTGCACTACAAAAAGGCAGAGCGACAATAACAAGACGGAGAGCGCGGAGAGCACACGAGCACATGCAAAGTTGCTAGGAAGCATGGCAGCTCTCTAAGGCCGACAGCTCCCGCACGTTCACAGAGAGCTGACAACGACTGACCTGTGTCTCCTGTCCCTGCGTGCCGTTTACCAGGCACACCAGAGCAGCCTGGCTTGAATGACACATTGGATGGGCAGACTCTGAGATGCTGTGATGAGAGGGTCCCGCTTCCCAGCCCTACGAAGAGCTGGGAAGTCAAGTGTCACCTCCGCTGCCACCCAGTCTGTGCGACTGAAGGGGACATTTTCCCATCAAGATTTGGCTCCTTTAGTACTGAGGAGAAAAATGACATATTTTGTTGCATTATTTAACTATCCCTGCTGAACGCCAAATTAAAAATATCCATTAAAGGTTTATTTGATATCTTCCTAATTATTGCCCATTGCGCATTTGACAAATTATTTACACATTTTAATAATTGCGACTTTCTTTGGAAGTGACACAAAAACAATTACTTTCTCGAAATTCCGCTGCGCGGATGCTTTGGGAACTACAGAACCATTAAAAACAGTCTGTCGAATTAAAGGTTGGGCAATTAATTAAGTGCAAATTCTGTAAAACTGGACCAAGGAGAATATTCATCAAACATATGAAATATGGCCTATCTTGTCCAAAAGACAAATATGTTTAAACAAAAGATGAAAATTGATGACAAAATTACGGGTCGCAAACTGCACACGGAGCCAGCAGAAGACAGCTGTACCGGGTTTCGGCGGCCGGGTTCACGCTTGTGGAATCTGTGATTCATTGCCATCCCAAAACTTCCCCTAGTTAGCTGGAAAGTTCTGCGAGAGGGATAATAAAAGTTCTTCCTGAGAGCTCCCAGTGTGGTGACAGGAGGGCTTTGCTGGCCTTTGGAAGGGTGTAATTAATACAACCTGGGGTGGGCACCGAGGGTAGTGTCCCTTGCACAGTCTCAGCGTAAGTGTGGTGCGTGCATTAGCTCTTCTGCTTTTTCTGTTTGCAAGTCCTGGCAGGGCTTGCTATCCTAGGACAGTTGCATCGGCTTTGACTAGCCAATGCCCCCAAATAGAGTCTGTTTTGAAAGGACTCTAATGGCATTAAGACTTCTTCGGCTTCCTTGTGTAGGTGGAGTGTGCAGCAGGGGTCACTAGAAATCGGAGATGCATCCATCAGGCGCCTCAGTACCTTCTTGCCTCTCGCAAGTCCCGCGTGTTGTGCTCAGGGCCACAAATCAACATCAACGCTGATACCGAGTGGGCGGAAAAGGGAGGTGGTTTCCGGACTGTGGGGACCGGTATGGATGCAAGGCTGTTATTTCCATATTAAAATGTAATGGTCTCATTAAAGTTAAAACCACTGTTAAACTTGATGGAGTAAATTAGTTAATTAACTGTATCATCCAATGTGCTCCTCCGGGGCATACCTCCGTTCCTCGAGACGGAAGTGCCGGCTCAGCTCAGAGGGTCTTATCGGGAAGAGAACAGAGCACTCATCTGAGATGTCTCAGCGAACGTTAAAAAAGAAAAGTCAACCCCTGGCAGGAGAGGGTGTTAGATAATGAAGACGGAAATAGCCTCCTGCTCAAAGGGGGTAGATTTTATTTTTAAGCTGAAATTTCTAAGGATTTTCTTGTTTAAAACAAAAACACTTAATAAGCAGATTGCGAAGTGATTCTTAGCCAGCTCAATAATGCCCGCCCTCCCTCCAGCTTGCGTTTCTTCGTTTGCTTAGCAAAAGGTGTTTCCATAGTTTGTAGAACTTTTCAAAGGCTGTCAGGGTAACTGCCCTTGAGTCGGTCTGGTTAGTTTTCATCAACTGGAAACAAAGTAGGGTCAGTTAGGTGGAGGGCCTCCCCTGGCATGCTACCTCCATCAGACTGGCCTGTGGGCAAGCCTGTAGGGCATTTTCTTGAGTAATGATTGGTGTGGGAGGGTCCATCCCTCTGTGGGGAATGTTACTCCTGGGAAGCAAGTTCTACAGGAAAGCAGGCTGAGCAAGCCATGGGGAGCAAGCCAGTAAGCAGCATCTCTCGTGGCCTCTGCATCAGCTCCTGCCTCCTGGATCCTGCGTTGGCTTCTTACAGTGATGCAGTGTGACCTGTACGCCAAACAAAGGTGTTCCATTCCTGTGTTAATTTTGGTCATGGTGCCTATCACAGCAGCAGAAAGCAGACACGGACAAACGGGGTGGTGGGTGAGCGAGTGGGTGGATGGGCGTGGGCATGGGTGGACGGGTGGACTTTTCTTGCCTGTTGACTGCCTGAGACTTGGGGCCCATGCAGCCGCACTAGAAAGCAGGTGGCCTCGTTCTTGGTCTATCCCACTTTCTCAACTATACCACAAGGACAATGGTGATTCCTAGGGTTGTTGTGGTGGATGGTACTGTACCCACAGTGCTCTGAAGAGGTCACATGACAAGGTCCCACTCAGGACAGACTATAGTTATCATCAGGCAGAAAGAGAGTGAGAGGGCCAGGTAGGGAAGGTTGCAGAGGCGATGCAGCCACAGCTAGTCTAGGAATGTCCATGACAGGCCTTGTCCCAGGTGTGATGTTTATCTGGTCCAGTGATCCCTACATACTGAGTAGGGGGAAACATGGGTTGGATTTTTAAGACCATTTCTTCATTTTCTTTTCATTTAACACATTGTTTAATAAGTGCCTAAGGTGGAGAGCTGGCGATTGAATCTTCCTGATGTAGTGAGATATTCACTCTGTCCGCACCTATGGCACAGACTACACCCATTGGGGTGGGGACAGGGTTGGATGTTACCTGGGGGAACTAAGTCTGAGGAAGGGGCTCCTGAAGCTCTCTTGCTTGCAGCACGGGGACAGGAGAGCATCTGGAGGCATCCTTGGGAGCAGGAACCTGCTGGTGTTCATCTGTCTCTGTTGTGAGTTATTTCTCCCTGAATAAACATCTATTCGGCCTATCTGTTTCTCCTGATCCTTATTAAACAGCAATATCCTGCTGCTTTCATGAACATTGTTACTAAAAAACAAAAAAGAAAAAAAAAAAAAGAAAAAGAAACCATCTTAGGCTGGTGAGATGGGTCAGTGGGTAAACATATGTGCCACCAAACCTAACAGTGTGGGTTCGAGCCCTAGAGTCTACTGGAGGAGGCAATTGAAAGATGTTCTCAGATATCCACAAGTATGATGTAGTGTGCACATACACTAATGCACACACAGAGAAACACGCAATCACATCTACATGTATGATGTAGTGTGCACATACACACATGCAAAGCACACACACACATGCACATGCATGCATGCACGTACACATGTGCATACACACAGCCACATGTATGATGTAGTGTATATACACACATTCAAATGTATGATGTAGTGTGCACACACACAAATGCACACACACACGGAAAATGCATTTTTAAAAATCTTTAAAAGAAGAAGCCATGTCCTCTAGATCCCTTCTACAGAAGGATAAGAATTAATCCCTAGCAATAATGCTGACCTGAGTGGTACGGTGCACATGAAGATACTGTATTGTAAAAGCATGATTTTGTGTTTCTTACAAGAGAATTTGAAAATAACCCATGCATTTGGGAAATTGGGGAAGAAATAGTAAAAATCTGAGAAAGTGACACAGAGATGGCAGAAAGCCAATATATAATTTAAAAACCATATTACCATACAAAGTGATTACCAAAATGTAAACCAGGCCAGGCTAATTATTCCCTAAAACTATTGGCCTGTAATGAAAATCAAACACGAAGACGCTGGCTCAGCTAGCACTTAGCGCACCTGTGAAAAATGACAGTATCTCAAAGGCACATGCAGTGGCCTAGAAGCGCCAGCCCCTCACCTACCATACACTCATTTTAATGACGGCATGCTGCAGACGCTCCCCTTGTCCCCAGTGATTGGGAAACTGAGGCACACGGAGAGTAAAGGGCTCGTTCAAATTCACCCAACTAGTAAGAGGCAGTTATTGCATTTGGAAGGGTGTGGTTGAAATTCTGCCAGCCCACCTGTAGTGAGTTATTCACCTTGTCCACACCTGTGGCTTAGACCACGCCCATTGGGGGTGGAGACAGGGCCGGAGGAGACCTGGAGGAAAAGGCTGAGGAGGGGGTCCGAGGCTCACTCTTGCTGGCAGGATGCCCAGAGGAGAAGATCCTGTGGAACCTGCTGGGGTTCATCTGCCTGTGTTGTGAGTTATTTCTCCCTGAATAAACACCTATTCGGCCTAATTGTTTGTCCTGATCCTTATTAAACCGCAATACCCACCTCAGTGAGTTCTGGTTCCGGAATCGATGAGCCTTTCCTCAAAGTCTGGTTTGGGAAGCAGGCCTCGGGTCTTCAGTTCCAGCCCCTTAATTTGTACAGACAGGAACACGGGGAACATTTCTCAGTTTCTCCAAGTGTCCACATCTTCACCTGAGAAATGAATCTGGAATTAACTCCCTCAAGCAAATAGCCACCAGATGCCCTGCCCGGTCTGCATGGCACCCTTAGAGGCACCCTGCTGTGCAGAGGACAGTCCCTACACTCTGAAGGCCTCCCCCTTCATTCTTGCAGACTTTCTGGCACACAGGCCGGTAGGGTAGGAGTGACGTCTCCAGGGACAGCCGTCGTGTGTGTGTGTGTGTGTGTGTGTGTGTGTGTGTGTGTGTGTGGCAGGAGCTGAGGATGGGTGGATATCCTGTGTGCTTTGCTCCTGGGGCACACCTGTGTTGCACATTCTAGAGTGTGTTCAATGAATGTGTTCAGGTCCTCTGAGTTCCAGAATCCTCTCCTCCCCAGTGGTCACCATCTCCTTAGGCTCTTTCTACTGGCCTTCTCCGTGTCCCTGGCTTTGCTTCCCAGTCCTTCGGAGAGTTCCTGTCTGAACCTCTTCTGATTCTTCAAGTATTTCCTTTGGGGAAAATCTCAAGGAAGACTCCACCCTACAGGGTTGCTGTGAACCTTCAATGGGTGATGAGGCCACTAGAACAGTGTCTGGCGTGCCCTGGGTGGCCAAATGCCCATGCATGGTTTCAGCCATTGTTATTCAATCAACATATGAAAACACAGCAAAAGTGAGATGTCTGGCTCTGTGTAACGTTCACTGCTGAAAGCTTTTACTTTCGTCCATTCTTCTCTGTCTGCTTCATCTCACAGGGAACTAACAAGAGGACCCAGGCTACTCCCCACCTTCCCAGCAGAAAATATAAATGTCAGACAGGAATCCCTCAACCAAGAATCCAAACCAAGCCAAGCCAAGCCAAGCCAAGCCAAGCCAAGCGAACCCAAACCAAACTCCTCCAAATCAGTCTTCCTCTTCTGTATCCTTGAGGCACCATGGATCTGATGGGAAGCTTGCACTACTCATCTGAGATGAGCTGGGTAAATGACTCAGCCATTAAAATCTAGGCTCACAACCAAAAAATGAGTGAACTTTCATGTCCTGTTTGCCTGTGTACCATATGAGTTGACATCTGCTGTATTTAATAGACACTTTCCACTGGACAGTCCAGACAAACCTTTAGGCATGGCCATGAGAGATTTTCTTGATTAAGTCAGACAGGAAGGTGAGCCCTACATAAGGATGGCACCATTCCATGGCCTGAGGCCCTGGGCTGCCTAACAAAGAGAAACTGAGGTAGCAACAGCCTTCAGCAGTGACAAAAGTGACTAGCCGGTCACCTAAAGCAAATGCTGAGTCTTCTTTGCTCTTGTGGGGTGGTCACAGCAGGAGCAGGTCTATTTATATCACAAAGACACCACAGGCTTCTCTAAGGTAACAAAGGTGTCTCATCAACCTCTCTTGTCCCCATGACAGATTGCTGACTGCTTTAAGGATTATTTTGGTTCATGGTTGGAAAGGGCGTAGCCCAGCACGGTGGGAAAAGCATGGCGGAGTTCCTGGCACCAAGTGTGTCCAGCTCAACTCCCCACATCTCGGCAGTGGACAAGAAGTAGAGATGGCATCTAGCCTGGAAACGTGTCCGGAAGTGGGCTTAGCTTGGATGGAAGCCTGCAGCTGGGCCCCATGGCCTGATGTCTAGCAGGCAGGTTCCATGTTCGTAAGGGTTCCCCAGCTCTTGCAATAGTGGAGACCAAGTGTTTAAACACGTAGCTCACAGGGAACTATCCTATACTCAAACCACAGCAAAACCTTCAGAGAGGGTTAAAACTCTCTGGTAGTTATGTATGGAGTAGTCTCCATGGTGGTAGAGAGGATCAGGGGTAGGAACTAAAGGAACAGATCTGGACATGCCTGTTGAGGGTCAAGGCTGCTGAAGGTTGAGGGATGGATGAGAGGCATGGCTTCATGTTACTTTGCTAGCAGCAATGATCAAGACACTTGTGCACACACAGCCTTTGCATAGAAGAAACCAAACCCTCCTAAATTTTCTCCTGCTTTGGCATGGGATTTTGATGCATATTCTGGTACATTCCCTATCTGATGTCTCACAGCTTGAAAATGTATTTGAGAGCTAGCATGGTAAACATCTTAGAAACAATGATAGTTAGAGGTCTAGTGCAGACGCAAATGTTCTAATTCCAGTGCCCCTGGATAGTGGAGGGAGAATCTCACACTCTGGTGTTGTGCAGTTTCAGACAAGGTGATCCAAATCCAGGACAGAGAAACAGTTGCATAATGCCTGTCTCAGCTTCCCAGCCTCTATTTATAAGCCAAGTGTTGGCATGTATGTGAGATTTAGGCAGCTTCCCTCGCAATCTTGTGATGTTTAACTTTTACCTTTGATTTAATGAATATCTCTCTCCACAAATGCTTCTTAATGGATAATGAGAGGAACTTTACAGGGTTGAAAAGTCTCTCTAGATGAGTTTGAAATAAGAAAAGCCTCTCAGCTTTGTCTAAACATCTAAGTATAGATGGTATAGATGATAGCAACAGCCAGGAGAATTGTGCAGGTATTTGTAGCAAACAGCATGACATATTGTATATTTAGTATGTTGTATATTTAGTGTGTACCTAAATATGAGGGAAGTCAGAATGTTATGAAAACCTTTTAATTTAAAAGGTGCTTTTAAAGCCACCCATTCCCACATGGAAAGATTGTGAAGAAGGTGCTTGTATCAGGGGCTAGCTGTTAAACTCACCCAAGAAGGGAAAAGGCAGACTCCCCAGGCGTTCCGAGTCTCTTGTTCCTTGCTCTGCCTGTAATGGGCAGTGCTGAGGTGTCCTTATTTACCTCATTGTATTGAGAAGGTCTCTCATTGGCTTGAAGCTCACCAGGCCATTTCTAGCCTGTCTGGCCATTGAGTCCCAGGCATATGCCTGTCTCTGCACCCTCACCCCCGAGTGCTGTGATTTCAAACATGTGACATGATTCCTGGCCTTCTTACCTTTTTTTGTTATTGAATTTGTCTTCTGGGGATTGGACTTCTGTTTTTATGCTTGTAAAATTAGTACTTTATCAACAGATCTGTCTCCCCTGCCCAACATCTTTTCATTGGAAAACAAATGCGCAGGGACAAAAATAAAAGAAACAATTTGCCCTTACCTTTGGCCTGTCCTTGGTCCATGAGACTCTCCGCTGCAAGCCTGTGGC
Organism: Cricetiscus sungorus; assembly: GCA_030556225.1. Classification (NCBI taxonomy): domain Eukaryota; kingdom Metazoa; phylum Chordata; class Mammalia; order Rodentia; family Cricetidae; genus Cricetiscus; species Cricetiscus sungorus. The sequence continues at coordinate 1,449,326 of JANBXA010000391.1, read as the reverse complement.
TCCTTCCTGCAATGGAGTAACAGCTGGAGGGCTTTTTCTTGGCACAGAGCCACTAGTTCTTTCCATGGGTGTGGAATTCCGGATAAATATCTTAGGCTCCTAGTCTCTTGTGTGAGAGACTTTTAGGTTGTGTATTCTGTGACCTTGCTCAGCCACCTGCACTCTAGGGGAGGTCCCACCTCTTCCGACCTTCTCACGCCTCTGATTCCTTCTTGTGTTTCTCGGGATCACCTCCCACCCGAGCCCATGACTTGGAGTCGGCCCCAAAAACCTTCAGCATGAGCTTTTGTGTTCATTGTTTACACTCAACTCATTCCCCATGCTGTGTAGCCATTCCCACCTGGTGGAACATCCCCTCCTAGAAGTCAGCAGGAAACTCACTAGACTCAGGAAGCTCATGGCGCTTACGAGACTCATGAGGCCCCTCCTCTGGGTGGTGTAAGCAGTACAGACTTGGTGGGGGATGACTCTTCAGTGGAGCTGCTAGCCAGTTGCAGGGAATGTCCATGATGCAGATGCCTTGAGTCACTGCTCATGCTGGGCAGGCTTTTGGTGACTAGGCTGTCTTGAGGTCAACTGTGCTCTTGGGGAAACCATAACAAACTCATCATCTAGACAAACTAGACTTGGGCATAATAGTCTCTCCCATTGCTGTTGGTGTCCCTTTTAACGTGAGTTCTGTTCATGTCCCCTCAGGAAGTCTCCAAACCCCCATCTCCCTGTCTCCTCTCCTCATTGATCTTTGTAGTCACCATTTGAGGAACTAGATGCTTTCAAAGTCATGTAGGCACTCCCCAAAGAGGCAAAGGTAATCGTAAGTTCTGAGTTACCACTTTATGAATCCAATTACATCCAACTCAAAAGAAAGCCAACCACACCCAACTCAAGAGAAAGCATTGCTTAAATGGCCAGGGACATTACTCTGTTCAATAAATGTGAAGTCCATTGGGAGTGTGAGATGCAGGGAACCTCAGGTCATCCGTTACCCATACATCTTCTCAAGATAAACACGATTTGCATACGGGTTCTATTTTTTTTTAAATGCCATGTGGTCCCTAAATCGAAGCCAAGATCTGGATGAGCTACTTCACTGAAGGTGTACCTATTTTTTTCCCCAACACGGGAGAAAATTCTAGCTCTGACGAACCTCTTTGGAAAAGCCTGTCCATCTGCATTCTGGGTTTTCTTAGGGGCTTATGAAGAATAGTTTCCTCCTGCATAGTCATCTCAGACTGACTTTCAACCCGATTCTCATCAGACATCACGGCACTCATTACAACGCAGCACAGTAGAGACCTTTCTGGGAGGGGCCTGCTGAAGGCTACCGTAGGGTTCAGAGGTAGATGGGGCTGAAGATTTCTCAGAACGCATGCTGCCTGAGCAGATATGTTGTTTAATGTTTTGGGGTGGGGGAAGAAACATGAATGCAGCTCTTAGTATTCTGCCATACAAATGTCCACTTTGATTTCCCAATACTGGTTTGTGGTCTCCATCATGAATACAGATTGCATTGTGTGATTTTTCTGGGAGCTTCTCAATTTGATGCTTGTCTGAGTCATCTGCAATTTGCACAAAATAGCCTGGCAAATACTTTTCCCCAAGCGCCTTGTTTTGTCTCCAAAGGATGCATTAGGTAATTTCAATGAGTGATTCCACGCTCTTGGAGAAGCAGATGTGAAGGTGCGATTAGCTTCAAGAATTCGTAGGGGCAACATCTATGAAGGAACGGTGGAGAGAGGATGGGTGAGTCACCGGTGCTGATGTGGTTCTGATGCTGGTGAAAAGAAGAGGGAGGGACTGGAAAGACCAAAGGGGCTTCAATCTCCACGTGGCTTTTAAGGCACAAAAGGCATGGCATGGCAGCGTGGTTGTGAATCATGATCTGCTTTCGAGTCCCCAGCACAAGTCAGTCTGTGCCTGCCACACTGTCTCTAGCATGTGGTGTTGATGGCCAGAAAAAGTCACACTGCCGCCAGTGGCCTGATTCGCACCTCACCGACAGGAGTCTGAGATGTCTGTGTTCATGGCCACTATGTCTTCAGTATTAAACCCTGGAATGGTCTGAGTCTGGAACATCCCCCACAGACTCGCCTTCTGAGTGCTCAGTCAAAGGCTGGTATCTAGTTGGGAAGGCTTGGAACCCTCAGGACATAGCACATGGTTGGTAGAAGCAGGTCACCAGAGATGGTGGTGGGAGGCACTGTAACTCAGTTACTCACCCCTTAAACAGTCCCCAGAGGGCAGATCCAGTGCAATGGAGTTCTGGGGGGGAGGGATGAAAAGTATCCTCTTCAAATGGAGATGGATACCTCTTCCTGTCAGATAAAGATGAGCAGGCCTGTCAGGATGCCTGCTGTGCCTTCTAGATTCTTTAGGGCAGAATTTCCCACTTTTACAGCCCTGCTGGCTCCAATCTGTCTACAAAAGCACACCTCTTCCTACTTCTTTGAGCAGAATTAAAAAGCATTACAATTTCAGATTGTTTTGGGTTCTACACAGACAGGCTCCATCAGCCCATGTCAAAGAAAGCCTGTGTCCAGGCCACCACAGGGCAAGCTTGGCTTTGCTCTGACCATGAAATGATCCTTGAGCTTTAGTGGTTTGCCAGCATAAAACTTAATTCTTTTTGGGGGGGGGGTTGAGACAGAGTTTCTCTGTACCGTTTTGGAGCCTGTCCTGGAATACCCTGAATAAACTTAATTCTTGTCAGGGTCAATGTCGATTTTTGTTCTAGAACCTAACTGGTCTGAATTTTCATGCACTGTGGATCCTATTGAGTGTCCTTAGGAGCAATGTGTCATAACTCTTGAAAGTGGGCACATTCAATAACTTTGAAATAACATTTATTTATTTATTTATTTATTTTTGTCTGTCATTGTGTATTTGGATTAGAATCATTTGGCATAAGGCATTTTTCACAATATATGTATGTATCAATACATAGCTCATTGCTTTTCATTGTAGTGTTTTGACATTTTTAGTTTTTATTCTATGTGTATGGGTCTTGCATGCATGTATATCTGTGTTCTACGCCTATGCGTGGCACCTGCGCAGGCCAGAAGAGGGCGTCGGTCTCCCTGGGATGGAGTTACAGATGGACTGTGAGCCTCTATGTGGGTGCTAGGAATTGAACATGGGTCCTCTGCAAAAGCAGCCAGGGTTCTTTACTGCCAAGCCTTCTCTCCAGCTCCCATCTCTGCTGAGTGATACTCCATGGCATGTGACACTTGTGTTTTGTCCTGCGCCACTGGCCATGCATTTCTGTTTTCTTCTTTATGACTCTTGATATTTTATTTCTCCTTAGAATGGAATTACTGTTGGATGATACGTGTATGCTTCCCCTTTCTAAGACCCTCTGGACCATTGTTTTATGCTAGCAGTAGATGACGACCCCAGCTGTTCTTCATCCTCACTAACATTTGGGACCATTAATCAAGTTGATGTTACTTAGCTATTTTGGTGGAATTATACGGATGCCTTCTCTCAGCTTTGATTTGCATTTCTCTTATGACTGATGATGATAAATGTATTTTTCATTTTTGTTGACCATTTATACCTACACATACACATGATTGTGAAGGGGCTGCTCATTTTTTTAAACTTAATATAATTTTTTTTTTAGCTATCTGTCTTCCTCTTCCTCCTCCTTTTCTTCTTCTCTTGTCATCAAGACCAGGTTTCCCTTCATGCCTCGTGCTGGCCTTGAATTCACTAAATAGCCCAGGTTGGCCCTAACCTGATGGCAATCTTGCCTCAGCCCTCAAATGCTTGAATGACAGGTATGGACCATTGTGCCTGGCTTCCTTGATCTTCTTATCATGCTGTTGTTTATATATTCTGACTACGATACATCTGATTTGTAAGTATTTTTCTCTGATACTTTATTCTTGCTTTAATTTTCTCAGGATTTGTCTTAGTCTTTGTTCAAGTTTACTAAGGTAAAAGTTGAGACCACTGATTTTAGGCCTTCTTCATAAGCAGCATCAAATACAGCTATGAATTCTCCTCTACAGTATGTTTAAGCAGCAACCTACAAAATTTGTGGGTTTTTAATTTCTAATTTAGTATTCTGATCAGTTCTTTGAAATTTATTGACACTGTAATAACAAAGGATCTACTAGAATAGTTTTTAATTTATAGAAAAATTGGGATGGCAATACAGAGTTCTCATGAACCCTGTAACAATTTTCCACATTTATTAACATCTTATATTATTGTAATAGTGAATGACCACTGACATTAATATCAACTAAATTCCATCATTATAAAGTCCATTCATTTTCCTCCAATGGCCTTTTACTGTTCCAGGATCCTATCCATGAAAGCATGCCACATTTGGTCATGACTCCCAAGCACCTCTTGGATGCATCATTTTCTTGCCTTGTTTGGGTGATTTGAGCATTTTGAGAAGTGTTAGTTAGATATTTGGTAGGATCACGTTCTATTGAAATTTGTTTTTTATTTTTCATGATAAGATGGGACTGTGGGTCATTCAGAAGAAGACAGTGGTGATCCAACATATTTTTTAAATGATGTAAAGAGGTGATATCACCGTGGTGTGGTCATCATCTACTACCTGAGTTAAAACTTTCAGGTTCTGTCACTGTGACGTTAGCCTTTTTGTTACCCACTGTGTAATGTCCTCTTTGGAGAGAACTCATTGAACAGAGCTATCAATAAGGTATGTGTAGACAACTTACTTTATATAGAATCCTTGAATAACTTTTTCTTTCTTTACAGAGTTTTGCGTATATAATGCCATGTCTGGGGGATGTTCTAATGATCTGGGCACACACTGTAGCACTGGGCTTCATTACCAGGCCTGGGGAATGCATTCCATTTTCTTATGGCTATTATTGTTTTCAATGGATATTAGCAGATGATCTCATCTTTGTTCTCTTGTCTGTAGCAACGTTTTTTTTGGTAGTTGGTTTGGCACACACACACACACACACACACACACACGGTGTGTGTGTGTGTGTATTTTGGGTGTGTGTATGTAATTGCTATCAAGATTGTTTTGGATTATTGGAAAAATTTGTAAATAGAGAAAGTAGTTTTCTTTGAGAATACTGTTTTTGCCCTAGTAATCACAAAAACGAAAGATAACAAGAGTGACATTATGTCATGGATATGAGTAGAGAGTACCAAATCCAGTGAGTGATGTGGTCTATTTCCAGCTCTTATTCGAGATGTTGAGTTCTGTAGAACTTCCAGGAAAAACAAACAAACAAACAAACAAACCGGGAGAATTTATTGACCATACTGGATTCTCACCACACCTCCAGGGTCTCTGCTGTCTTTCTCTCTCTCCTTTAGTAATTTCACTGGCCTTTTTGCAAAGTTTACTTAAAGTTTCCTTTTAGCATTTGTTTTTGGGATCCTAAGCTGTCTTTTCATATATAGAACACCTTCACTGTCATCTAAACACTTCTTTTGAGGGGAAATGAAAGGTAATTATTTTGAGGATAATGCTGTCACCACGATTTTCTTGTGTAACCCTTCTGACTGCACTGGATCCTTCAATCTCTGAAGACACCATGGACAGAACCATGGGAACACCTTTGGGCTAGAGAATCTTCTAGGATCCCAGCTCATGCCGGAGTGAAGATGTAATGGAAGAGGGGACTCATGGTGCCTGGAGACCTGCCATGTTTCAGAGGTCACGACAGAAAGGACACAGTTTGATCAGATAGTGTTCATCGGTCAGCCATGTCCTCTCCCTGTGCTTGGACTTTCCTTCACTGAAATGAATTCATTTCCTTGGGAGTGTATTAAATTGTGCCTCCAGTGGTCATTTTTGGTGTAGAAATTTCTCAGATTCTAGGAAGTCTTTCTTCTAGAGTATGAATGAATGACTTTAAGATTTGATGGGGGCTTTGAAAGCTGCATCTATCATTGTTAATAAATAACAAAAATTATATTTTGAGCTGGTTTGAAATATAATATAATGATTGAGTAACAGGATGCATATTGGGTCCTGCATGGTAAACACTCAATGAATGATAACTGCCAGCATTCATTATTCCTAACCAATACTGTCCTCACATTAAATACACCTTTTAAAGATGTGTTTGATGGGAGGCAGCCTTGAAAAATATCCTCACAAAAGAGTTTTGTAGTAAAAATACATGTAGTAAACATCTACATGCCTTTGTTTTCTAGGCTCATTAGCATATACAGATCTAAGATGATCTTTAGTTATCAAATCTGTTTAGCATCCTTGATCCTACACCCAAAGTGTGTTTGGCTATGCAGGATATTTCCCCTTCACAGAGGTGTGTAGCTATTGGTGTATTAATAAGAAGAGTCAAAGCAAATAAGGTGTGATTCTAGGCATACATGAGCCTGTGGGAAAAGATAGAAAGGATAGTTTTGATGTTCCTCTGAGGGAAAAAATTCTAGACCAGAGGCCAACCTGCCCAGTGCTCATGTAGACACAGGGATGGTGGGAGTCACAACCAATGTGTAGTGCCCATACTACCCTCTGCCTCACTAATTGGGCAAAGGCCTAGAGATTGATATAAGAGACAAGACAGCGGGTCATTCGTTCAACAGCAATGTTGGAATACCGGATGCCATTTATTGAGGGGATGGAGCAGGCTTATATACTGACTCACAGCACAGTGGAAAACAACAGGGTTTTCAGGCTTAGCTTCTTCCCAGCAGATGTGATGGGAGATGCTATTCTGTATGTTTCTCATACTGGTTAATAAAGCTCTGTGGCCAATGAGATAGCAAGATAGGCGGGGCTAGGAGACAAGGAGGAAAGAGGAAGTGGGAAGGAGGAGTCAAGAGGTAGCCCAGGGAAGAAGCAGGACGCCTGCCGCGGCTCCCCGATAAGACGACCACGTGGAAATACTTAGATAAGTAGAAATGGGTTAATAATTAAGGCAGAGCTAGCCCATAAACAGTAATGGAAATTGGCCAACAGGATTGTATCAAATATAGAGTCTCTGAGTGTTATTTGGGCTGGCGCGGCTGTGGGCCCAGACTGGCGGGCTGGCGGGCTGGTGGAAACATACATGCTACACAGATGTGTGTCAGCAAAACAGGAAGAGTACCAACAACAACTCCGGGCGAGAAGTTCCAGCCAACAGCGTCAGGCTTGCTCAGGTGCCTCAGGGGTCCATGCAGGGCTACACAATGTGTGATGGACAGGTGGGAGGATACAGGAGTGGAAGAGCATGTGCCATGGGGAAACATAGAGCTGCAGACTCTGTAGAGAGTGACGAGGCTACTTTGATAGTGATATTGATGACTGCAGATGGACAGTTGGGAAAGAGGGACATGGAAGTCTTCTGTGACAGCTCCCACACATACCCCCCCAAATAACAACCTGAACAGGAAGTCATCGAAGAGAATTATTCCTAAAAAGTGTGATAAGGATGCTGTGGTATTGCTCTCCATGATTGATGGCTTCCGGCAGGCATGCGGGAGGGGAAGGACTTATTTAATGGTAGGACTATTCTATGGGTAGGCCACTGAGAATTTGACCGCACTCCAGTGAGTATATAGATAACACAGATTGGACATTGGACTATTTGTTGTTGTTGTGAGGCCATGGCGGGGGACGGGATTAGACATGGAAGGACTTGGAAGAGAGTGAGATTGGGTCTATAATGTGAAATATTCAAAGAATCAATAAAAATATTATGTTGAATTACAAAAATCCTAGATCAGAGTTTTAAAAAAATATGATTAATGGTATAGACACTTGTTTTTAATAAGTACAAATTTATTAACACACAAGTCAAGTTGTAGCCAGAGGTTCAGGTGAATGTGTGTGTGTGTGTGTGTGTGTAAAGCTTTATTAGCACACATGAAAGACTATGGCAGTATTTTAATCACTTGTTTTTATAAATAAATTTTATTAACATTCAGCCATAACCATTGCATTATCTTTAGCTGCTTCCATACTGCAAGGGAGGAGCTGAGTAGTTTGACAAAGATTGTATGACCTGAGAGCACAAGATATTTACTCTCTGGTAATATACAGGAAAAGTTTTCTGGCCCCTGGCTGGAAGTCAAGATTATATCAGCAGTGTAGGAAAGTGGGTGGAACTGAAGACTTATCTTTAGTGAAATAAACCAGACTAAAAACAATCAAAAGTGAAACCAGACAAAGACTACGCCTTGCCATATTTATGTATCCTAGGCAATAGGTAATCATAGAGATAAAATCACACACACACACACACACACACACACCTCATAAAGGGAAAGGGGGACAGGGGTATTTTAGCCCATTAGGAATGGACCCAGTGGGAAGGGAAGAATAAAAGCAGACAACACGGTGAGGTGAACGCAGCTAAAGAGCAGGATCTACCTGGGGGTAGATGACTATGAAATCCATCACTGTGGGCCATGAACATGCACTGGGAAGTTTTACATTAAGAAGCATTATGAGTATAGCCTCTTCCTCACTCGGTCACTCTGAATCCCTGCTTCCCTTTTATTAGACTTCATCTCAGTGACTCCTGCTTCTATAGGCTGCACCCTGGTTTACTCACCAGGTGTGGTGGGAGATGGCAATGCTTCAAAAAGTACCTGTGTCTAATGAGGACTGACTTTCTCTTTAGCTACTCAGCTCCTAACGCTGGGCACAGGCACTGTTCATAGGCATGGCTAGGATGCCCCACTTCCTCAGGCAAGGCCCCCGATGCTCTCTGAGCTCCTCATGGTCCTGTAGAACTGATGACGTCATCATCAGGTACTTCCAGGTCTTCTGTGAAGATGCCCAAGTTTCACAGCACAGCACAGCACCCTCTTTATCTGTGGCTTTGCTTTCCATAGTTTTATGGAATTACCTTTGGTCCACCATGGTCTGAAAACATTAAATGAAAAATTCCAGAATTAGCTATCTGTAAGCTTTAAATGATCTATGTTCTGGTACAGTGTGGTCACCGTTCTATGTTAATATCAGTAATTGTTGCCAATCCCATAATTTAAACACTGTTGTGGGTCCTTATGCATAGAGCCCAGAACCTCACATTTTTAAGCATCTACAAGACCTTTGAATGTGTCCCTGCAGACAGATGGTTGGGGGCTGCTGTAATTCCTGCTGCTCTCAGTGTCACCTGTAAGGGGCCATTTATAAGCAACCTTACCGGGTTGGTTGGGGACTATCTGTTTCAGGCCCTGCGAGTCTGGATTCCTTGCTGCTATCATATCAGTAGCTCTGGGGGACTTTTGAGAGGAGGCACCACATTTCCTGATTTGTACTTCATGAGGACATTGCAACAGGTCATAGAAATATCCAGATAAAATCTCTTTATTCCAATTTTTGGTGGACAGACTAAAACCATGCCTACTCACATCTTGGGGATCTTGGTTTCACAGCAGATTAATTCCCATTCGCAGAAATTAATGTGTGTTTGCAAAGTTGCCACCCATTCATCCATTCACTGAATAACTTTATGGAGAGCCTGTCCCGTTCCCGGCCACATGGCTATGCAGTCCCCGCTATGACACCTACTGTGGGAAATGGCAAGGTTCCAGAGTGAGCAACAAGAGACCTGACTGAGAGAGTGAGGTGACCTGGAGAGTCCAGTGTGAGGATGTCACGAGGCTCTGCAGGAGGAGTTGGAGGGAGGTGCACAGGCCTCACCTGTCAATCCAGTGGCTTCATGGAAGATGTCAGACTCCACATTCTGGATTCTGGCCTTGACATATTATTTTTTGTTGTATTTTTCGTGCATGCAGGTGTGTTTAGTATACATACTTTGATGTGTGTGTGTGTGTGTGTGTGTGTGTGAGAGAGAGAGAGAGAGAGAGAGAGAGAGAGAGAGAGAGAGAGAGAGAGAGAGAGAGAGAGAGAGAGAGAGGGAGAGAGAGAACCTGAATATGATACCAAGAAACATACTCAACCAACTGTTCATTCACCTTATTTATTGAGGCAGGGCCTCTTAATCAAACTTAGAGCTCATTGTTAGTCTCACAAGCGAGCTTGCTTTGAGGCCCCTGTTTCTGCCTTCTGAGGCTGTAATTACAGGTGGGCTGTCACATGGAACTGGTGTCTACGTGGATTCTGGGGATCCACACTCTGGTCCTTGTCCTGTACAGTCAGCACCTTAACCACTGAAGCCTCTTTAGGCCCTGCGGCTTTTCTGCTGAGACAATATCACTATGCAATCCAGGCTGGCCTGAAACTCATGACAAATGATTCCTCCTGCCTCAGTTTCCCAGTGCTGGGGTCACAGACGCTTGCCACCATACCCTGTAGGGCCTGCACTCACTTTGTGGTATTCAGCCTCTCATCTCTTAAAGGCAGAAACAGCAACGGGAATCTTGATGACATTTTGACCAGAATTGATGGGTGAAAGAAAATAGCTTTTATGTTAATAAGGGCTCATTTGTTAAAGCCTTGGATACACCACATCTTAGTGGTCATTCAAGCATCTTTTTAAGGGGCAATTTGTAAGGGTTGGGTGGGGCTAAATCTGAATAGCATTAGAATTCTCCTCTATAGTTCTGTAATTTTGGTCAAATATGCCAACTCTGAGAAAACATTCCTTCTATATAAAGTGCCTACTGGAAGGAAAATTCCCAGTGATACTTAGGTCATTTATTGTGAGTTAAAAAAAATAATAAGAAAACCAACATCAAATTCTTTTATTAAGCAATTTGCCCCAAATCCAACTATACTAATTAAGTCTCTACGGATAAATATATTCATAAATAGTCATATTTTATCAAAGTCAAATATAGGGCAAACACTTGTGTTTGTGCACTACTGAGCCTGGGTTATTAAATAAGATCCGTGCTGTGTACTCTTTGAGATTCTACCTGTTAATGAATGTTTAATAAAAATGTGAGGATAGAATATTGTTCGAAGGAGAAAGGCATCCCAAGCATTTTCAGAGGATCCAGCTTTGCAAAAGCAAATCTTATACATTCTGATCCACCGTATAGAATTCTCACATAAAAGCTTTCATGGAAATCCTAGCTGCCAATTACCAATTAAAGCATACTTCCTTATTGAACTCTAATGGAAGGCTATCTGTTCCACCAGATTGCTTTATACTGTTAAGATTAAACTTAACCAAAAATTAACATCAGCATCCCACGAAGGGAGCATCCAAACAAGATTCGCCTCAGTGACAGGGGAGCCCAAGTGTTTTTGTTGTATGCTGGGAAATACACTTTCCCACACATTTTTTTTTTTAAAGCAAAGAATTCACTTTTTTAAAATTAGTGCAATCAGATGCATGCCTCTTCTATATTTCTTTGCTCTTGACTTTGAACCATATATGACAATTGAACATCCTCTTTACATGTGTCAGCAGAGCAGAGGTTTAACTGAGTACCTGCCAGCCAGCCTTGTGAGACAAGGGCTTGAACCCACCATTTCAGAGTTCAAGGTTCCTCTCTGTCACTCACCAGCTGTGTCATTGCTCCCATGGATTGCTGAGCTTTGCATGTGTAGGGAGGGAAACATGAAGTGTTCTTTGGGGTCTGCTCTGAGTCTGAGAAAATTGTGTTGATATTGTTTGGAACATGGTGTGTGACCGGTGAGTAGCAGCTGTGCTGCTGATAACAGGATCCATCTGGGAGGGAAAGGAAGGATGTGAAGCCCCTCCCTGTGGAAAGTTGTTGCTTTACAGACTAGAAATAAACAGAGTGCATTCTTACAGTGCCATAGAATGAAGAGTGCCTGTGTGTGTGTGTGTGGGGGGGGGGATCGTGTGCACCTGTGTGTGTGGTGACAACTTGCTCGTACACATAAAGCCCGTCTGAAGATCAGAGAATGGAGCTTGCCACTAAGTAACCATGGAGGTCTATTATCACCACCCCCCCACACCAACACACACACCAATACCACACACACACACATACACACACACACATACACACACATACCAATACCGCACACACACACCAGTACCCCCCTACACCAACACGACAAGTTGTGTGTGTGTGTGTGTGTGTGTGTGTGTGTGTGTGTGTGTGTGTGTGGCACGCGTTGAGATGAGTAGTCAGAGGACATCCAAGGTATCGTTTTCAGCTGCCTTTCACCTTTTGCTTGAGACCAGGTATCTCTTTGACTGAGAACTTCATGTAGGCTGGGGGGCCTGGCTAGGGAGTTTCCTATCTCTGTTTCCCATCTCACCATCCCTGGTTTTTTTTTTAAGTGTGCACCGTTGTGCTAGGCTTTTAATATGGGACCAAATTTAGGTCCTCTGTGATGCAAGTATTTCACTGACTGAGCTACCTCCTTAGCCTGGTAAAATGACTATGACATAGAGCTTCTAGAACACCCACCACACACATGTGATAGAGAGAAGTGGATGATAATGACTGCCCAAACATTCCCTCTCCTTTGAAAACTTTCTGTAAAGATGCTTAGTGTTTCCCCCCTCAAACCAGGTACATAGCAAAGTGAAATGGCATGGAGTGATGCTAAAAAATTAAATACTGTAGAATTAGGAGACTGAACCCTCATCCCTGACATTCACTGAGGATTGTCCATGGATGACCCTCTCATCCCTGACTCTCACCAAGGATGGATGGTCCATGGATGACCCTCTCACCCCTGACACCAAGGATGGTCCATGGATGACCCTCTCATCCCTGACTCTCACTGAGGATGGTCCATGGATGACCCTCTCACCCCTGACACCAAGGATGGTTCATGGATGACCCTCTCACCCCTGACACCAAGGATGGTCCATGGATGATCCTCTCACCCCTGACACACACTGAGGATGGTCCATGGATGGCCCTCTCATCCCTGACTCTCACCAAGGATGGATTGTCCATGGATGACCCTCTCATCCCTGACTCTCACCAAGGATGGATGGTCCATGGATGACACTTCTGCACAACTATGTGTTCTTGCAAGATGAGCATGGGCAGATGTGAGCTGAACTGAACATCTATCCCTTACTCAGGGACATCATTTCCCTGGTTCTGGGTGGTTGTTGCTGGGTCTGTTAGAGAATTCTGAAATTCACACTCAGTGAGGAACTGCAAGTAATTGATGGGAAGGCCTGTGAGAGTCAGTTAGCACATCTCCAGGAGGGTTGGAGGATTTGGACATCCTCCCAAGTGGAACTGTTCTCTGGGAGCCCCATCCAGATCTCTAGCTTTGTAATTTTAGGGAAGCCTCGCTTTTGTCTTACTCTCTAGCCTATAATGTTGAAAAAGAAAAGGAATTTGTAAAACCCAAATAGATTTTGGCATGAACTTAGCTGAAATTGATTGCCTTCCATCATGAGTTAATGTTAAACAGAGCTTGTCAGTGCCTAAATATTTGTTTTAGGAATACCCACAGACTCCATTTTCATCAGGGTTCATCTGTGACCTTTGGCCCACTGGCTGCAGGATTCAGCACTGGAAACATCATGCTTTCTCTGACTGAAGGATGCCAGGGTGGTTGTGTACAGATGGGAGGATGTGTCGACAATGCCCGAGTTTGGGTTGCACCCACTATAAACAGGGAACAGCCCCAGCATTGAGCCCATTTGATGGTTAAGCAGTCACTGCCCAGGACAACTCAATGCGGCTGTGCTCAGTCAGGTTCTAAAGACGTGAGATGCCCCTCGTGAATGAACCATTTGCTTAATTGATGGGGCACTAGAAAACGGGTTTAAGGAATTGGGTCAGAACCCTGGACCAACCATCTTCAAGGGCAGGATGGTGAGACCTTGAAGCAGTGATGGTATTGGATGCTTCCCAGCCCCCTGCCCTGTGTAACATGAGTTAATGAATGTCTAAGAAAAATAGAAAAGGGAAGAGAAGCAGCCAGCTTTATTGTAGTCCTTCAGTTTGGGCTCAGTCTCTGAAGATGCAGGCTTCATTGGTACCTTAACGGCACCCACCCTTTCTGATAGTTTGCCTCATTTCCTCTCTCTCTCTCTGGAATGTTCTCCTGAGCGCCTGTATTTTATTAATTATGGAATACAGTGGCTATCTTAGAAAAATGATTAATGATGCCTTGGAAACATAGAAGTAAATAAACCAGGCTTCAATATATGATCGTGTAGGCCCGATAGAAACCCCAGGGCAGCCATCTTTTAAGAGGTGTGTGTAAGGAGTTTAGCACAAGACCGTTGCTGCGGAGCTTAAAGTCTGGCGGCAGCGTGAGTTATCACCTTGCTATACATGGGGCTTTCCATGAATTTGTAATTTGAAAAGTTAAATTAACCCTGAAGTATATTATTTGTTGTCTGCTTTTCTGCCCAGGGAAGAGATCCTCATGCAAACAGAGCCCCCTCTCCGTCTGATGTGAGGATGAGCTCAGCACAGATACTTGCCAGATTTACAGTGGCTGTTATTTTTCAGAGCACAGGCAGTCAATTTTTGTTTTTTTTTTTTGAAGAAGGACACCACCACCACCATGAAAAATATTTTCCAGGAGATTTCTGGTGCTTCCTCCATGGTTTATGTAGTCCTGTGACATTCTGCTGGACGCATATTTGTTGCGTTCATTGTTGGTCCCCCTCTACTAGGATGTAAACTTGGCGATGCTGGGGATTATGCTTTCGTTCAGGACTCTCCCCACACTGGCCACGGGAATGCTGGAACACAGCGGGTGCCCTGCGAGCACTGGCTGAGTAATTCAGAAATACGTGTCTGTTTTCAAGAGAAAATGACTTTGGAAATCTTCACTGTCATGGGGGAAGATTAACAGACACAGGCATTTCCTTTACTGCTGTGTGAAGGGGCCCATCTGTTTATCCCACCGGTTTTTATTGGGGATCTGCATCGTGCCACACCCTGTACTAAGCATCGGAGAGTGGGTGATTACCAGTGCCCAATGCATTACCTGCTTTCATGGCTCTTCTTGTGAGATAATTTAACACAGCTGTGTGCATGCGTGTACTTGCTTGTGTATGTGTACCTTCAGGCAATTTTTTCTCTCACATGCCATCCACCTAGATATTTTTTTTTTTTTTTTCAGCAGGGTTTCTCCCTGGCCTGGGCTCACCCGAGAGGTGGGCCAGGCTGGCTGAGGAGTCCCTGGGCCATGCTCCTTCCTCTGCTTCTCCAACGCAGGGATCACAAGCAAGGGTCAGCCGCCATGCTCAGCTTTTTGATACATGAGCTCTGCAGATCAAACTCAGATCATTGCCCTTTCCCAGTGGAGAGCTGACTGACTGAGCTATCTTTCTAGTCCTTGTAAGGACTGATTTAATTAAGTCTGCTTCTATTTTGAAGAAATAAAATGTGGTAACCCTAAATTCAGCAGGAAGACATCCAATTCAGCTTGGGGAGATTGAGGCAGCTTTCCCCAAGGAAGTAAAATTGAACCGCAAACCTCAGGGCATGTTCGAGTTGGAAGGCATGTAATATAGGAAGTCTGTGCAAAGGGCCGGAGGTAGGAGCAGCTTCATGTCCAAACTACCGCAAGCAGGGAAAGAAGACTGAGACAGAGTGGGGTTACTGGGAAAGCATCTCATCATGTTTCTAGGTCTGTGACGGCCAGCTTCTGACTGTGGCCTGAGAGAGATGACATGCTATTACACTGAGCCAAGGGCGACCAAATTGTAGCTTTTTTAAAAAGCATTTTATTGAATAAATGAGAAGTAAACATGCACATAGACACAGCAGACAAACACATGCACGTGTCTGGGTTTCTGAGATGTGGTTTCTCTGCGTAGCCTTGGCCATTCTGGAATTCACTCTGTAGAACCAGCTGTCTCTGCACACCCTGGGGTGCTGGGACTAAATGCGTGCACCACCACTGCGTGACTGAAGCAAACATTTTTAAAAGCAGAGGAACCACCGTGGCCGTCACTTTTATTAGAAGGAGGGTACTGACTGGTACTAGTCAAGTAGTGTGAGTTAATGAAGAATAATGGTTGGGAGCAGCAGGGCTCCCCTCTACCCTCAGGTACTGGGATGGTTTGGTGAACTCTCAGCGATGTAAAACAGGCGTGTTGTGAGCTTGGCTGGTTCTGTAGTTTGTCATGCATGTTCCCCTTTGCTGACTGCCAGAAGTGACTCCTCCTTTGTGCATGTGCTGACCACGAGCACCTTCTACGTCTCATGCCTCAGTTCTCAGGGCCAGTGGCAAACATGAAACTATTCTAACAGAGCCACACACAGCATTGGTGGCTTGCAGGCGTTTGATGAATGGCTGGTTGATGGATATGACAGTTCCGCTGCGGAGTGGATACACAAATAAGAAACGGAGAGAGCAAAGTACTGTGGGAGCTGCCACCCTTCCCTATTCAGGCAGGGAAGATGAGAAAAGATTCCAGCGTGGAGATAACACTTGGTCTTGGAAAGCCTAAAAGCAATTTCTGAGCTAAGATCCCAGGATAAACAAAGCTCACCATGTAGAGTTGTCCATGTTTTCTCAGTTTGCGATCTTAAGAGGGCTGCAACTTTATCCATCTCATTTAAATATACATAAACCGGTTGTCTTCTAAGTTATGAGGCCCTGAAGGCCTGGCTCAATCTACCTTTTTTTTTTTTTCATAATGTACATTTAAAAAGTAAACACTGCAGATTGCCAACGCAACAGCCATGCTTCTTTTCCACTTTACAAATGCAATTATGATCATAGTATCTGTATGCGTGTGGTGTGTGTGGACATGCATGTGACCTGAAACATCAGAGAATAACTTTCAGTAGTGAATTCTCTCTTCGCACTGTCTGGGATCCTGGAATGACCTCCTGTCTTTAGGCTCGAGGGGCAGGTACTTACTCCACTGAGCCATCTTGCCACCCCCCTTTCCTCTATTTTAACTGAACCCACCTTTTCCCACACACCCATGAGCACTGAGGAAGGCTGGCTGCAGGACCCGAGCCCTCCTAATCAGGTAGTTTAACCTTACTCTCTCTGCAGTGACCGGCCTGGGGGAGGGGGAGGCCATGTGACTCTGGAAAAGGAGAAGAAAGAGAAGGAGACTCCTGAGAAACATTTTCTCATGTTTACAAAGACGCTGGGAGATGCATCCATGGAGCTGTAAAACTCACCTTCTCACCGTGACAGAGGCCAGCCACAGGTGACACGCATACATTAGCAGTGGTGGGGTGGCCGAGTTTGGTGATGTCTGCTTCCAGTTCAGCTGTTGAGGAAGACCACCAGTCTGAGGTCAGTCTCAGACTTTAAGTAAAAGAGAGCTGGGGCTGTAGTTCTGTAGGTAAAGTGCTTACTTAGCATGTGCGAGGCTAGACTCAATCCCTGCCAACACACACACACACACACACACACACACACACACACACACACACACACACACACGCACACACACTCATGCACACACACACACACAGACACAAAGGGAGAATTTTTACATTTACAATGGTTCATTTTCTTTGGCAACTGGACTAGACTTAGGATCACCCAGCAGACTCACCTCTGGCATGTTGGGGTTGCTTATCCACAGAAGTTTTATCTAGGAGCGGATACCAACCTCTCTGTGCTGGAGTCTCAACAGAACAAAAGAAGGAAATGAGCTGGGCATGCTGAGCATGTATCTTCTACTTCCTGACTTTCAATGTGACGTCACAGTCCCACCACACACATGTGGTCATGCCTTCTCCAGCATGAGGGGCTGGACCCCCAGACTGCCACCCAGGGTAGTTTCTTCCACCTCAGGCTGTTCTCGACAGGAATTAGATCACAGCAGCAGCCTCAACAAAAGAAAATAATACAAAACAAATGGGTTAATGGCTCACCCATTCTGAATAACAGCCTGGGGTGGCTCTGCCCCTGTACGTCCTGATGTAGGAGGCAGTGAATGATACAAAGTCATTAGTTATCATCTGCACAGGAAGAGACACAAGAATATGTCATGGCCATTTCCACACTGACAGCAAAGACAAACCCCTGCCTATATTTATTGCCTAAATTAATAATACTACAATACAATAAAAAAATACAGCAATAATAGAGTATAAAGTTTGTAATATAGGTGTAGTAATAAGAATGGGATCCTTGGCTTTTTTATTCTTGAGGGTGCATGTATGCGATGTGTTTACATCTTTCTCTCTTTCTGTGTGTGTATGTTCATATGTTCATGCATACATGTGCACATGCATGCACGCCTGCACAAATGGTCTCATGTGCCTGTGGAACCCAGAGGTCACCATGGGTTTTCTTCTTCTATTTCTCTATACCTTGTTTGTTGAGACAGAATCTCTTCTGGACAAAGAGCTCACAAGTTCAGCTAGGTTAGCTTGCTGTAAATTCCATGGGTTGCCTGTCCCCACCTCCCCCAGTGCTGGGGTTACAGATGCTCACCACTGTGCCGGCCTTTTACGTGGGTGCTGGGGACCCAGACTCAGGTCCTCATGCTTGTGTGACAGACATTTTGCTGACTGGGCCATTTCCTCAACCCTGGATACTTTATTTTTCTAGTGTTCCAATGTCTTTCATTGATTCATCTGTTAGAACTATTCTTTATTGGCAAACTATCTGCAAATAGGCAACAGGACAGATCAGATATAGGGCTGCCACTCCCAGGGCTGATTTTAAGTTAACTGTGATTTCAAGGTTTTAGTGGTTGAAAATTATTGTCCCAAAGTAATCTCTCCTATATGTAGCTGTGTGCATACTAACCCATGTGCAGGAAACATTAAACATTTCTCTCTGAATTACCCCCATTGCCTCACATCTTGAAAAGGCAATTGGCTGACTTTGGGAGATGTTCATAGCTTACTTTGCATGTGCCCAGTATTAGATTCCACAGATTTTATATGCATGAACTCATTTAATTTCCATAAAGACACATCAGGTAGATCCTCCTTACCTTTTGGGAGCTGAGGAAATTGTGTCCCAGAATATTTAAATAGTTCCCTGCTGAAGTTAAGTTGGATACCTTAAGTCAGTTTTGGTCTTTTGTCTATGTTTTCAAATAAATGAATGCCATTCACAAGCCTGTCTTTGATTCCAATTTCCTATATAAACTCATACGTGCATGTGTGTGTGTGTGTGTGTGTGTGTGTGTGTGTGTGTGCGTGCGCATGCAAGTGCCAGATACAAAAACAGACAATGCTTAAAAAAAAAAAAAAAAAAACCCAGCCATCATTACATTTCTTTATGGTTAAGGAGCATCTGGAGCAATTTAAGAAGTTAGAAGAGGGATAGGATATTTTACAACATAATGTGCCCAGGATTGCCGTCCGGGCGGGCACATGCCGGTTGAATAATGACTCTAAGCATTGTTGGGTTTGCCTTCCCCAGACCTCTGCGGGACGACTGTGGCGAGGTTGCAGCTGTATTTATTTAGTTTAATTTTTCTTCTTTCATTCTAGCATTCCAGGGAATAAAAGTAGCACTCTAAATGATAATATGTTCTAAAAAATGGGGGAGATTCAGACCTGTTGTGGGGACAGAGCAAAAATAAAAACAGGGGGCATGAAAAAGAAAAGAAGAAGATTGCAAATAAACTTGTGTGTCGCTAAAGGAAAAATACATTCAACCCACGGCCTCAGCTCCACTAACAACCACGGAGACCTGTGTTGGTTTTTTTTCTTACAGTAACAAGGAAGGCACAGAGGGAAAGCATGTGTCACTGCGACCCATCTAAATATGAGCAGCGATGGAAAGGTCCTCCCAAGGGCTGACAATGAGCCCAACGGTAGAGGATTTTAACTTATCATTTGCCCTTTCTTCTAAGTGATTAAGCAAGGGAGAAGTTTAAAGAGGAATGCTCAGGCTGTCTTTCTAACCAGATAATACAGTCTGACTTCCTTCCATAGGACTCCCATCTGAAATGAACCCAGAAAAATGAATGCTTCCATGATTAATTGAATTTAAGCAAAACAGTACATAATTTTGTTGCCCCTTAAAGCTATATGGCTGCCATGAACATTATAATTATATTGTAAGTCAGGAGTGACACAGGAAGGCATCTAACAGGAAGCCCGGGAGCTGGCTCTGTGTGTGAGAGGGCTTGCTGGCTAGCACAGTGACCTGAACTCCATCCCTGGCATCCATATGAAAAAGCTGGGCACCCCTGGGGAATCTCCACCCTGCTTTGGTGGATGGAAAGTGGAGACAGAATCAGCTGGGAGCTTGCAGGCCACCTGGCCTGGAGTGGGTAGAGCAGTGACAGAAATAATAAGAGAGACCCAGCTGCCTACAGAAGAGGGGGCTGTCCTGCTGGCTTGGAAGAGCTGCCTTCTTCCCTTCCCTCCCTCCTGTCCTCTGACCTCCTCTCTCTTCTTCTGCTCTGTTCTCCCTTCTCTCTCCACTCTTTCTCCTTTCCCTCCTCTCTCATTTCCCTCTCTCTCTCTCTCTCTCTCTCTCTCTCTCTCTCTCTCTGTCTCTCTCTCTCTCTCTCTGTCTCTCTCTCTCTCTCTCTTCTTCTCTCTCTCTTCTCTTTTCTCTCTCTTCTTTTCTCTCTCTCTCTCTCTTTCTCTCTCTCTCTCTCTCTCTCTCTCTCTCTTTCTCTCTCTCTCTGACAGGGGATTCACCATGTTCAAGCTGGCCTTAGACTCTTATCTCCTATCCCTTCTGCTTTAAACTGGAACCACTGCAGCTGGCGTTTCCCCGGTGGATTATAAACCCAAAGCTCTCTCTCTGCCGATTCCTTCGGGAATTTTGGGACTATTTTCATCAAGATACTTGAGCCACTGGCTCATGAAATGGATTGGGTGTCAGTCTGCTTTATGTTGCTGTAACACAAAATACCTGAGATGATCAACTTATGAAGAGAAAGGTTTCTTTTTGGTTCAGAGCTCTGAAGATTTCAGTCCATGGCAAGGTAGTAAACCACATCATGGTGTGAGCATGGCAGAGAAAACCCACTCAGTTTAGGGTTGGGGAATGAAAGAAGGAAAAGTTAGACGCCATGGTCCCTCTGTCCCTTTCAGGAACACACACCCAAGTGATGGGAGATGTTATTCGGTAAATATGTTTCTCATACTGGTTGATGAATAAAGTACTGTTGGCCAATAGGAAGGCAAGATAGGTGGGACTTGGAGACTAGGAGGAGGAAAGAGGAAGTAGGAAGGAGGAGTCAAGATGGAGAGCCCAGAGAGGTAGAATGCCAGCCACTCTGGCCGGTAAGATGAGCCATGTGGAAATACTTAGAATAGTAGAAATGGGTTAATCATTAAGACAGAACTAGCCGATAAACAATGATAGTAATTGGCCAACAACATTGTGTCAAATACAGTGTCTCAGCGTGTTATTTGGGGGCTGTCGTGGCGGCAAGACCAGACCAGCAGCTGGTGGGAAAAACCTACTCGTAACAAATGGTGTCAGAAGTGGAACTGAGAACTTTCACTTAAAACTTAACAAAAGCTTAAACAATAGTTTTTAGAAACAAAAGAAGACAAGCAAGGCTTCTTGGTAGCAACATTTTTCTGGGTTGGACTCTGTTTTGTGAGAGACAAGTAAAGATTTGTGAGGCTCCTTTAACAGAGGTTTCCAAAATTAGTATAAGCAGCAAAAAACCTCATTGCTTTTAAAGAGCTCTGCTAACAATTCATTGGTGTGTACGAGAGCTGCAATGAAGGTTTATAGTGTGTTTTAAAATACACGTAGGCTTGGGAGAGAAAGAGAAAAGAAATAAAATGGTTTTAAAAAGACAGAGTGTGGCTGGGTATCCTAGCACTCGGGAGACAGAGGCAAGGAGATCTCTGTGATTTCAAAGTAAACCTTGTCTACAAGTGAATTCCGACAGAAAAAAGTTACACAGAAAAACCCTGTCTCAAAATATGTAAAAATATAAGTAAAAGAAATAGAGTAATAAAAAAGCCACATAAAGATAGAAAGCACAGAGAAACTTTGGATATTGTACGCTGTTCTGTTATCTTTAAATTGTTTGACTGCTGAGGAAATAACAACTGATAAAAGAAATGCTTCTGGATTAATTCAATTTATATATTTTAAAAATGCTTTCACTCCAAAAATTAAGTTCAAGGACAAGTTACTGGGGAAAAGGATTTTTAATTTTGTTTCCACAGAAAATGAAAAGCTGTGAATTCCTTCCAGACTAATGTGGTTTGATCAAGCAAGATCCCCTGAAGCAACGTCAATGAGACAATGCAGCCTTGCAGACTACACAGCCAGGATTTCTGTGTCTTCTTAGGATCCCCCATGACAGCGCCCCCTACCAGCAGGAAATAATTTGGAAAGAATGACACCCAAATTCCCAAATATTGTTTATAAATGTTTGTTTACATTTAAATGGGGTTGGTTATAAATGGTTAATTATCACAACCAATATTTTTTTAAAGGTAAAAAGGGGATTATGGTATAGATATGAATATTTTGTTTTGGAATGGATTTTCATTTATTGATACTATTTAAGGTCAATTTTGTGATGTGTATATTTCACCTCTTGTTTAGATATTGCGTTTATATAGCTCAGTTGGAAATGTAATGTATAATTTAATGCAGATTATAGATAGTTACCTATAATAGTCAAAACTTATAGTTAGGCGAGTTAGGTTTTCTAGATATATAGAGATATATTTGAGATGGATAGGCATTCTTCAAACCTTTCAAAGACCTTCAGAATATGGCATTTAAAATGGTTTAGGGTTTTTCTTGACAGTGAGGCACAACTGCTCCTGGCAACACAACCTACGTCAAAAAGAAAGATGGACATCAAAAAAATGTGTTATGGAGTTTGCTTCTAATATGGCAAGACTAGCCATTTGGACAAGATACTTCTCTTGTCTAGACTGCTTGACTATATGCTGTATAAACTGGACATGCAGGACCCACAGAAAAGTGACTGCTAAAACAAGATGGACAGTGCTGCAAGGTTCCTGCTTCGTGGAAGAGTCTGCCAAAGATTCTACAGGATGCACAAAAACAGTGACTGACAAACTGCCAATACAGATGGACAGTTTAAAGTTTCCTGCTTTGCTAAGGAGTCTGCCAGACACACCATGGCCTATGGGCTGAAGACGGAACTTTACAGAAGAACTTCGGGTGACTGACCAGGCAATGAATTGTCTCTGTCATTTCTAGAGTTTATATATTACCCTTCTGTGGTCTTTGAAGGAGTTGAAGACAGATACTTATAGTTATAGTTTTTCTTAGTTAGGATTAAAGATAAGTTACATATAAAATTTCAGACTCACAAAGATAGGATAGATAATAAAATATTTTCTTAAATCTTACTAAATGTTAATGGACAAAATATTGTTAACTGTGATTCTTTTTTGATAACTGTTGTGTGGTATATTTTGCTATGCTAAGGTTAAAACCCTTCTTTTTATTTTAGACAAAAAAGAGGAGATGATGGGAGATGTTATTCTGTAAATATGTTTCTCATACTAGTTAATGAATAAAGCACTGTTGGCCAATAGGAAAGCAAGATAGGTGGGGCTAGGAGACAAGGAGGAACGAGGAAGTAGGAAGTAGGAGTCAAGATGGAGAGCCAGGAGAGGTAGAATGCCAGCCGCTCTAAGATGAGCCACGTGGAAATACTTAGAATAGTAGAAATGGGTTAATCATTAAGACAGAGCTAGCCAATAAACAATGATAGTAACTGGCCAACAGCATTGTATCAAATACAGAATCAGTGTGTTATTTGGGGCTGGCGAGGTAGTGGAACCAGACCAGCGTTGGCGGGAAAAACCTACTCGTAACACCCAAGCACCTGTAGATTCCCCACCAGGCTCCACTTCCTAAACGTTGTATTCATTATCCCATAGCACATGGGCTGGGAATCAAGCTTATAGCGTGGGAGTTGAAGACATTCCATCCGGAGGACGGTGAAGACACATCGGCACTTCTACTGTCATGACCCCTCTCCCGGAGACTCACTGGGGACTCAAGTAGGTCACGACAGCATGTCAGTGGGTGTTCCTGGGAGCAGCAGCCCCCTAAGTCTGTCCAATGGAAAGGCTTAAGTGAGATATCACTGGGTTAACATTCTCTTGGCACGAGAGTACAAGCTCTTCCCCGGGGCGTGAGCCACTGCTTCAAAGTCTCTGCTGCCACATTTGGCTTCTGAGTATCCTTTTCCCTGTGTATCTGCTTCAGCATTTGTCTTTCTGATGATGAGCCTTTTCCTCATTCACATACGACATTTGGACGTTGTGCTGGTTGGTTTTTATTGCTAACTCGACACAACTTGGGAGCAGGGAGCCTCAGTTGAGGAATTACCTTCATCAGATCTGTTTGTGGCTATGTCTGTGAAAGGTTGTCCTGGCTGACGATTGATGTGGGAGGGTCCAGTCCACTGTGGGCAACACCATCCCCAGGCAGGTGAGCCTGTCCTATAATAAAAATCTAGACGGGAAAAAGCCAGAGAGCAAGCCAGAGCAAGCCAGTAGGCAGCATCCCTCCGTGGTTCTACTTCAGTCCCTGTAAGGATTCCGGATGGGCTATGCACTGTGAGTTGTAAGATCAAGCAGACCCTTTCCTCCTCAGCTGTTCTTGGTCATGATGTTGACTCATTCTCACCTGACTTTGTAACAATGTTTATCTGGCTCCCTGCTTTCTGAGAATGAAGAGACATAAGCTTTAGGAGAGCTGACCTTTTAAAATTAAATTTTGCATATTTCAAAAGCCATATACATATTTGTTGTAGGAAATTTGGGAAATAGAAAATGAAGAAAGTTGTCCCGTATAATCTCACTTCGTTAATATGGCACACTAACCTCTCGGTAAACAAGCAAAAAATGAGACATTACTTAAAATGCTTATCAAGACGAAAGGGCTTTAAAACCAATGGCTGTAAGTCGTTTATACCAGCTTTCCCAGTAAGGACATGTAAAATGCAGGAAAAGGAAACTGACCGAGAAATTCCCACCATTAGAAGAACCATTGTCTGAGTTGGGTTCCCCTTCAGTATAATACTTTCCAGTTCTATTCGTTTCCATGTAAACCTCACAACTCTGTTCTTTCCAGCTAAGTAAAATTCTGCTGTGTGCAGGGGCCAGCTTTCCCTTATCTGCTCTTCTCTTGATGGGCATCTAGGCTGGTTTAATTTCCTTGTTATGGCGAGTCGAGCGTGGAGTGGCAGTGAATGTGGGTGGACAGCATGTCTGTGGCAGGATGCAGATTCCTTAGGGTATGTTCTCAGAGGCCCCGTATGGTGCAGGAAATTGCCCCTAGAATTAACAAATGAGACTCCGTGGCACGAACATCTTTCTAACACAAAATTCGCTGCACATAGTCCCGTGTTGCACAGGATTTTCATTCGGATGTACTTTGAGTTGACCAGTTTGCCTCCCTGCCCTCAGCACGCGCTACTCTATCACGCAGAGGTATAAAGACGCCCTTTACACCTCTGCAAGGACATCTATCGAGGACTTCACTGCAGTCCCATTGAAATTATCTTTCAGTAGACATTCACAGTCTTTCCAGGTGCTTTTCTTAATTGTAAGTTAATTTTGCAGAGCTTGCCATGTATCTGGGAGCCAAAAAGAGAGTGTCGTTTCAGTCAGATGGTAAGATGGTCACAAGGAGTGACTGAGCGTCTGAGATGCATTAATACATGCAGGAGTCAAGCAAAGCAAGGGCCTCACAACTGCCAATTTCAATCAAGAACTGGTAGGAAATGAAATTCGATCCACATCTTTCATCCTGGGTGAAAGCCAGCTCAAAGTGCATCAGGCAGTCCAATTGGCCACCAGATTGGCCAACCGTCTGTCTCAGCAGCTGTGGGATGGCAGACTTGCCCCCACACCCAGGTTACTTTTGATATGGGTTCTGGGGACAAAACTCAGGCCTTTTGCTTACTCACTGACTACAGTCTCCCCAGCTTTGCTGGGAGGGCTTCTTAGCTGAGGCACCCTCGAAGCAAGGCAGATCCTTACTACATCCGAAAGAGGAGTGGGCTTTTAAATAACCCCCTCTCCTGACACAATAGCAGGAGGGCTGACCTTTCTAAAATTAAACTTACTGTACTGAATGCATTTTCAGATACAGCACCTGGGATTGGGGGTGTGGATGGGGTGGTGAGGGTGGTGGCCTTTAGCTGTAAGATTTCCTCTGTCTGAAAACCAGAGTTAATTTGTCTATGTTTGCATCTTTTTGACATCTAGTTTCTGTTTGCTACCAGAGGTATCAAAAACCACACGGAAAGTTATAATCAGAAATTGGCTTCATGTCCACCATCCTGGTTTGAGCTGGAGGTTTATTAAGAGCTAAGCAGGGTCCATTCAACAAGGATGGTGAAAACCATGCATCTGGTCCCTGCACTCTGCCATTGTGGCTCACCTGTCTATCTCTGAGCAGAGTTATGGTAAGCACACCGAGTCTACACCCTCTCTGTGTCCCTGTTCGTCAAAGTACTCTCCTCCAAAAATAATATAAAAGAAATATTAAAGGAAGTAAAGAAGGAGCCTGAGAAAAACTTGACTTATTAAGAAATCCCTTTCAGTCCACGGGGCTGCACAAGGACCTAGGGACATCAATACATTCTTGATCTGAGAAGTAATTCCTAGTCTTGTGAGTTCTAAGAATTCTCTGAAGTCTAATATGTATCCCAAGCACACTGATAGGGTTAGAAATAGTATCTCCAATAAAAATATGCATACCAGAATAGGACCTACAATAACATATTTTTCTCCAACCCCCCCAAAGTACACCATATTTACCTGGAAACAAGTACACAAAGTTAAAACAACCTCAGAAGACATCCATCTACTTAAAAAAAAAGATTGTTCTGGATTGGAATTCCACTCCTAAAGTTTGTTCTGTCAGCTCCCAACTCCAGTCCTCACCTCTCTCCCATTTCCTTTCATTGCCTTCCTTTTATGGCCTTTTTTGGCTACGCCCCTTGATTTATGGTCATTTGTGTGATGGCACCGTTTTGCTGTATGGCAGTTTATGTCATCCTGGTCTTGTCATAAATGACTACCATAAAGTGAGGTAAAATATCATAAAGCATTAGTGACTCCTTTACACTCAAGGCTCTTCTGCGCCAGCCCTGACAGGAACCAACCATAGCAAAACAGATTTGGCCTTTAGAAGGGAGAAGCATTTAACACAGTTTTTTTTTTTAAAGGTAAAATCACCAACATTCATTAAATTTCCTGTGTGCTAGTCACGGAGTAGAGCTTATCCCATGACATATAATCTGTGTTACTTCTCTAAACAGGAAAGCTATGAGTAAATCTGTTGTACAGATGGGGAAACCGAGGCATGGAGAACTGATACACGGTGAGGCTTCGGTACAGTCCTCACTGTGTCTGTGATCTTAACTAGCAAGTGCATCACAGGCTGAGTCCCTTCACATTCACAGAGAGATGACAACAAATGTCTACACACCCCAGACAGTGAGTGAGCTTCCTATGGGCTAAAGTCAGGGTACCACCAAAATCCATCTTAGCTAACCAAAGAGTTTTGTTGGGGTTACGTACAGGGATATGGGTGAGAGGTCACTTATGAGAGCAGCAATGACTCAAAGACAGCTGCATCAGCAAAGCCCACCCTGGCATGGGTGACAGCTCATAAAGCTGGGAACCTGGAGCACACTGCACAGCCTGCAGGCAGTAGAGCGTCACTTCCTGGCAGCTCTGCAGGTCTTAGCGTGTCTCTCAGCATCCCCTTGAATGTACAAAGCCTAGTGGATTTGATCAGTTTCCGGGACTTCCTGAAGACATGACTGTTTTACTGCCAGAGTCTTACCAAGCCTCCCACGAGAACACCCAGAGTCTTAGCAGGGTGGATTGTATCAGTTGAGGAGGTGGCTAACAGGCAGCATCCAGGGCTCATGACTTCTTGTCATCTTCATCATGCTCTGTTTCATTACTCTACGCGTATGCTGTGATACCACTCTGCTGTCTGGTCCCCACTCCGTGTGCCACTCCGTCTATTCCAGATTCATTTTCGTTACTATGATAAAATATCCTGACAAAAAAGCAGTTTAGGAAATAAAGGAGTTCCTCTTCGCTTCATAACCTCTGTTACGGTGTATTGCACAAGAGAAATCAAGGCAGCCACAGCTTGAAGTAGCAAGCCACATCATTTGCACCCACAGCCAAGAGCAGAGAGAATTGAGTGTACGTATGGCCACTTGCTTGTTTGTACTCAGCTTGCTTCCCCCACTCTTACACAGTTCAGGACCCCTGCCTAGGGAATGGTGCCGCCCATGGTGGGCTGAGTCTCCCTACATCACCAAATTGGTTAAGACACTTCCTC
Organism: Cricetiscus sungorus; assembly: GCA_030556225.1. Classification (NCBI taxonomy): domain Eukaryota; kingdom Metazoa; phylum Chordata; class Mammalia; order Rodentia; family Cricetidae; genus Cricetiscus; species Cricetiscus sungorus. The sequence continues at coordinate 1,421,308 of JANBXA010000391.1, read as the reverse complement.
ACCAGATAGGACCACTGACCAACACAATGTGCACAAACCCTTAGGAAGCCTGTCTTCCCACGTGACTCCAGGCTGTGTCAAATAGACCAAGTGGACCATCAGGCCATGCCCCTACCTACTCACCCAGCTCACTCCTGACTCTGCCTTAGAGTCTCAGTCTTGCTTGTACCATCTCCAGCCAGAAGTCCCAGGGTTACCATCACCTTCTCCTCTTCCAGCCTTGACTTTGTTCTTCTTCCGTGCATCTGTCTGTCTTTTCTGAAGGTGGCACTTGTCTTAGTCACCTTCTACTGCTGTGAAGGGGCTGACCAAGGCAACTCTTATAAAGGAAAACATTTACTTGGGGCTGAGTTACAGTTTCAGAGGTTTAGACCATTACCATGGCAGAGAGCATGGCAAGAAGTATGGCGCTGGGACAGTAGCTGAGAAATACATCCTGTTCTGTAAGCAGAGAGAGAGGGGGAGATGGAGAGAGGGGGAGATGACAGGGGAGGGGAAAGGAGGAAGAGGGAGGGAGGAGGGCGAGGGAGAGGTAGGGGAGAGGGAGGGAGAGAAAAGGGAGGGAGAGGAATGGGAGAGGGAGGGGAGAGGGAGGAAAAGGGAGAAGATGGAGAAGGAGAGAGGAGGAGGGGAGGGGATAAAGGGGAGGAGGGAAGAGAGAGAGGAAGGAGATAGGGAGGGGAGGGAGAGGAGAGAGAGAGAGAGAGAGAGAGAGAGAGAGACAGACAGACAGACAGACAGACAGACAGACAGACAGACAGAGAGAGATCTTAGCTTGGGCTTTTGAAGCCCAGAAGCCCACCCTCAGTGGCAAACTTCCTTCACAAGGCCGGGCCTCCTGCTCTCTCTAATTCTCAATAGTTCACTGCCTGGTGACTAAGTGCTCAAATCCATGAGCCTGTAGGGCCAATTCTTATTCAAACTGCCACAGACTCTCATTTTCCTGTAGGTGGCTACCACCTGTCTCCTGTTGCTTGGGACCTATTTTAATGAACACTCTCTCTCCTCCATGTTTAAGAGTCATAAGAAGCATCCAGAAAAAATCAGAAGGCACTGAGAGGGGCTGCTGCCCCTCCCATCACTGCCATCAGCTTTATCTCATACTTTCTGTCTCTCACCTCTCCTGGCCTTGCTGCATGGGAGTCGGATTCTTGACACCCCATTTTGGGGCAATGGACTCAGACCAAACAAGCATGTCCATCCAGGTCTAGCTGGATGGGTCAGTGAGGTTTTTGGATTATTTATGAGCATGAGTGACCTGAAGGATGCAGCATCCTCAAAAAGCCCACCCCAGGGTTCCTGGAGACTCGCGGAAGATCCCAGGAACTTCCGGCCTGGATGGTCGGAGTTTCTCTGTTTCCTAGTGGCTTTCACTGTTACAGAACCCTGGGACTCCTGTCCATTTCCCTAGCACCATCCAGTTCCTGGGTCTTGGGAGCCCCGCCGCCCCCACCCTCCATGAGGGAATGTGTCAATTTGGGCAGAAGAGTTACGCAACAGGCTGGAATACTTTCTGTGCAGAACACTCAGCACTCTGTGTGTTCTCTGGCCTCAACTCCTTGCCCACCACTCTAACAACTGCAATGCTGTGGATGTCTCTGTTTCCTTATGAGATGCTGAGCTCCATGGGAACAGGACCAAACCCGTCAGGTCTACAGACTCGTTGCTAGCCACAGGCACAGGGCCCAGTTAAACGTAATAGACATTTGTCCTGAGGGTGCTCAACTCCTTTGCAGGACCTGGGAAGAGAGGCAGGGCCATCTTTCACTGCACACGTTAGAGCATGCACAGGCGCACTGTTGTCCTGACAGGGCTGTTAATTTAACACAGTGGCCGAGTGAATTACAGCCACCCTCAGAAAACCTTGGCTCACAAGACTGGCAGCTAACTGTACTCACGCTCACGACTGACAGAGGAGGGGCTGTGAGGAGAGGGCAATGGCCACAAGTCAAATTAGGAGAGCAGCGCCCGGGTGCATTAAGAGCCGTGTCTGAGCTTCCTGATTATAAAAAGAACAGGAAAATAGGAGCCAGGAGGAAACAGAGTCAGTACAATTCTATTTTCGTCCCCCACATCTATGGTCTTTTCCAAAAATCTTTCTTGGTTTCCTCTTTCACATTCACAGTGAAGTGTAAATTATAGTTTGCAATATAAATGGCCATTTCCAGCAAATTTTAGCAAGGAAGAAAATTTTTATCTGAGACTGAAATTTGGCACCCTTACACTCCTTCATGCTGGGAACAATTTTTTTTTTTTGTCTTTACAAACTGTGATGAGACATAAATCCAGTTACTGTTATCTCTATCCAACCCTACACCCAGCGAAAAAATGAACTGGGAAAATGGGAATGCCTCCAAGGGAGGGCTGGTCCTTCCGGTCCTAACGTGGAGCTCGTGCTTTCGCCACGAGGGATCAAACTAAGGTCCCTATAAACATTAGACGCTGCTTTGGATGGTGCTGACTTCTAATTCCTTCCTCTCCTTGACAATTCTTCTCATCCTGGCACCTCCGGCTAATGGCACCACCACCCCTAGGGAAGCCTGGTGTGCCCTTGATACTCAGGGGTGCTGGGCTCTGTTTAGAAGGCTTGCAACTTGAAGAGCATATGGAGGCTTTCAGAAGGGTGTTGGGGATGCTTGGGTGGGTTGCTTACATCCTTCGGAGCATAGCACAGGTCAGTTGTTATTATTGCTCTGTGTTTGCAGCATCCTGGGTCGGATCCCTGGGCTCACCCTTGAATGACAAATACTCTAACCACTGAGCTACAGCCCCATTCTATCCCACCTAGACCATGGCAGCTCTAAATTATAGGGTGAAATGAAAGGACCCTGCTCCAGCCCTAAGCATCGTTTGGGAGACCAACTATGGCTTTAGCTAGGCCCTGTAAGAAAATTTTAACAGTTTTCTATTTTCCAGGCTCTCAAGTCTAAGTGTCTGTAGTTGTGGTCATGAAAGCAACACCAAGGGCAAAACTTTTGCTGTTTTGATGTGGGAGTAGTGACAGCGGGGAAAATTATCCTCCAAGCATCTTTTGCACGCTAGACATCTTCACACTGCCGTGTGTGTTCCTTCATTGGATCCCCTGGGAAGGAGAGGCACCAGAAATGCAGTGAGATCTTTCTGATGGTGAAACTCTCATGTGTTCAAAGACCACTCAGGGTTACCACTGGTAACCCTGGAGATATGAAACCTGCAAAGGGATGGTCACACAAATTAACCCCCACTCCTGATGCATCCATTTTTCTCTTCCAATGGCTTCTTGCTCTCCTTTTAAAATCACTTAGCTTAGAAACAAACTAAAATTTCTAGTTTGCAGCTATAGTGTGAAACAGCAATAGCAATATAGGACAGGTATTCTCTTTACTCTTTGGGATATTTGCATATGGAATTTATGAGACATTGGTGACATTTAGTTTGTGGTAGGGGGAAGACATATTAGAGAGACAGAAGGTGACTTTCTCAGGTAGCTAAAGCAGGTTGACCAGGAGGCCCTGTACCTGTCAATCAGAGAGAAGAGAGGTGATTCAGGAGCAGCCCATGATGAGGTCGGAGTAACACACAGTGTTTTAGATGTCAGCCACGATCCAGAAGACATTGGAGGCAGGCTTAAGAGTCCATAAGCAAAGATACCCCTTCACAGGTAACTCCTCCAACCATAGCCGAGACCTTCGTGTTTAACAGTGTTTAATGAGTCTCTGTCATTGCATGTGTATACTGGGGACTGTCCCCAAGGGTGGATGAAGTGCTCTGACCCTTCTGTTACAAGAATTTGCCATGTGGTGGGCACACAGAAGCACAGCTTGGAATATTCTTCCTATTACAGGACAGCAGACTTCTTTAGTCCCAGCGCTGCTAGCCATTTGGGATAATTCTCGGCTGTGTAGGCTTCCTTAGGCACTACAAGTCATTTAACAGCAACACTGGTCTCTACATACAAGATGCCAGTCTCATCTCTGGCTGAGAACTGCTGATAGATCTGTGAGTCAGTTGGGGACCTTAGGGCTGCTGATGCCCTGTATTCTTCAGTTAGACGTCTAATGTTTGAGCTATCCCCTGCCCAGTATGCACCATTTACATTCTATTATGTGTTTGATGACTGAATAATCCTGCTAAGGCAGAGGTTGGAGGAATTACCCTAAAAGAGTTGTTTTGGGTTAGTTGTAAAATTTCCTGCGCAGGTCTCCTGCTTGAACTTTCGGTCTTCAGCTGGGAACCTTTGGAAGACGGGGCTTGGCTGAAGGAAGTGAGATTTCTGGGGGTGGGGGATGGGGTGGGTTGATGGGAGATATTATTCTGTAAATATGTTTCTCATATTAATGGACAAAGCACTGTTGGCCAATAGGAAAGCAAGATAGGCGGGACTAGGAGACAAGGAGAAAGAGGAAGGCGTAAGGAGGAGTCAGCATGGAGAGCCGAAAGAGAACAGCACGCTGTCACTTGTCCCGTAAGATGACCACGTGGAAATACTTAGATTAGTAGAAATGGGTTAATCATTAAGACAGAGCTAGCCGATAAGAACCTAGTAACTGGCCAACAGCCTTATATCAAATACAGGGGCTGGCGTGGCGGCGGGACTAGACTGGCGGCGGGAAAACGTACTCGTTACAGTGGGGTCTATGGTCCAATTCCACCTCTGTCAGGAGCGGCCTCTCTCCCCGTCCATTAAAGTAGGCAAAAGAGTCAACGACTACCCTTGCTCACATTGTCAGGAATGCCACAAGAACACCAAGCTACCCATCCACAACACATCTGTGGAGGGCCCAGGTCAGACCCCTACACACTCCGGGGCCTTTGTGAGCCTCTACGAGTCCCATCAGTTGATTCTGTGGGCCATGTTCTTGTGGCGTCCCTGACCTCTCTGGTTCCTCTGACCCTTCCTCCCCCTCCTCCGAAGGATCCCCAGAGTTCTGCCTAATGTTTGCCTGTGGGACTCTGCATCTGCTCCCATCAGATTCTGGATGAAGTCTCTCTGGTCTCTTTGATGAGGATCCTTCTAGGTTCTGGTCCCAGAACAATCTGCAGGCAGGAAAGCTACAGGTCAAAGGTTTTGTGGTTGTGTTGATGTCCCAATCCATCTAATTGATGGTTACAGAAGATGGCTGGTTCAGGCTCCGTGTCCGCCATTACTAGGAGTCTTTGCTAGGACTACTCTTGTAGATTTTATAGACTTTCTCTTACACTAGGTTTTCACCTTGCCCCAGAAAACAAGCTCCAGTGTTTTCTCCCAGCATTTACCTCCCCGCCCAGCTGATTCCTCTTGTTTCTAACCCCACCCACCCTCTTGCTCACCAGTGGGATATAGTTTCTCTTTCCCAGGGAGACCCTTATGCCCCCACTCAAGCCTGCCTTGTTACTTAGCTTCTCTGGGTCTGTGGACGGTAGCATGAGCGTATTCTACTTTACAGCTAACATTCGCTTCTGACTGAGTCCAGACCATGTTTGCCTTTCTGGGTCTGGGTTAGCTCACTCAGGATGCTCCATCCACTTCCCTGCAACACGGTGTCACTGTTTTAATTAGCTGAGTAGTACCCCATTGTGTAAATGGACCACATTTTCTTTATCCATTCTTCAGTTGAGGGGCATCTCGGTTGTTTCCAGTTTCTGCCTGTTATGAATAAAGCTGCCATGAATGCCAATGAGCAAGTCTCCTTGTGATAGGATGAGTGTCCTTTGGGTGTATCCCCAGGCGTGGAATAGCGGGGTGGGTCTTGAGGTAGATCGATTCCCAGTTTTCTGAGAAACTGCCATATTGATTTCCAAAGGGGCTGTACAAGTTTGAATTTCCAGCAGCCATGGAGCCATCCTCACCAGTATGAGTCGTCACTTGTGTTTTTTGATCTTAGCCATTCTGACAGGTGTAAGATGGAATCTCAGAGTCATTTTGATTTGCATTTCCCTGATGGTTAAGGATGTTGAACATTTCTTTAAGTGTTTCCTCTGTTGAGAATTCTCTGCACTCCATTTTTTAAAATTTAGGGTGTTGATATATAGGTTCCAGAGTTCTTTATGTATTTTTTGATGTTATCCTTTATCAGATGTGCAGTTGGTGAAAAAAATTCCCCCTCATTCTGGGAGCTGCCTTTTTTTTTTTTATTCCTATTGATGGTGTCCTTTGCCTTACAGAAACTTTTGAGTTTCATGAGGTCCCATTTATGAAATGTTGATATTAGTGTTTGTACTATTGGTATCTTGTTCAGGAAGTTGTCCCCTGTGCCAATGTGTTTTTCCACATTAAGTTGAGTATTGTTCTTTCAAAATCTGTAAAGAATTATGTTGGGATTTTGATGGGGTTTGCATTGAACCTGTAGATTGCTTTTGATAGGATTGCCATTTTTACTATGTTAATCCTACCTATCCAAGAGCATGGGAGATATTTCTATCTTCTGATACCTTTTCCAATTCCCTTCTTCAAGGATTTGAAATTTTTTTTTATCATACATGTCTTTCATTTGCTTGGTTAGAGTTACCCCAAGATATTTTATATTATTTGTGGCTATTGTGGAGGGTGTTGTTTCCCTGATTTTTTCTCAACCATTTGTCACTTGTATGTAGGAGGGCTACTGATTTTTTTGAATGAATCTTGAATCCAGTCACTTTGCTAAATGTGTTTATCAGCTGTAGGAGTTCCCTGGTAGAATGTTTGGGGTTGCTTATGTATGTTATCATATCATCATCAAATAGCGATACTTTGACTTCTTCCTTTCCAATTTGTATACCCCTGGGTTCCTTTGGTTGTCTTATTCTAGCTAGAACTTCAAGTACAATATTGAATATATAATGGAAAGAATGGAATGCCTTGTCTTGTTCCTGATTTTAGTGATCTTGATTTGTGTTTCTATCTATTTAATTTGATGTTGGCTATCAAGCTTGCTGTAAACTGCCTTTATTATGTTTAGGTATATCTCTTATATCACTGATCTCCACAAAATTTTTATTGTGAAGAAATTTTTATTGTGGATTTTGTTACAGGCTTTTCCAGCATCTGATGAGATGATTGGCCTTTCTTTCTTTCTTTCTTTCTTTCTTTCTTTCTTTCTTTCTTTCTTTCTTTCTCTCTCTCTCTCTCTCTCTCTCTCTCTCTCTCTCTCTCTCTTTCTTTCTTTTATTTTGTTTATATGGTGGATTACATTGATGGGTTTTTGTATGTTGAACCATTCTTGCATCTCTGGGATGAAGCCTATCTGAACATGGAGGATGATCTTTTTGATGTGTTTTTTTTTTTTTGTATTTAGTTTGAAAATATTTTATTGAGTACTTTTGCATCAATGTAATGTTCATGAGGGAAACTTGTTTGTAATTCTCTTTCTTTGTAGAATCTTTGTGTGGTTTGGGTATCAGGGTGACTGTGGCCTCATAAAATGAATTGAGCAATGCTCCTTTTGTTTCTATTTTGTGGAATAATTTGAGGAATATTGGTATTAGGTCTTCTTTGAAAGTCTGGTAGAATTCTGTGCTAAAACTTTCTGACCTGTTTTATTTTATTTTAATGACTGCCTCTATTTACTTTGGGGTTATAGTTCTATCTAGATTGCTTTTCTGATCTTGAGTTAACTTTGGTGAGTTGTACTTGTTGAGAAAATTGTCCATTTCAATTTTGTGGCTACAGATTTTTGGAGTATGTTCTAATGATTCTTTGGATTTCTCAGTGTCTGATGTATGTATGTATGTATGTATTGTGTATGTGTATGTGTATGTATATGTTTATAAACATATATATGTTTAAAATAACAAATATTTAATGTATAATTCAGAAGATCAGAAATGCTAATATTTCAAATTTGAAACTTCATGAACAGTAAGACCTACATTTTTTTTTAAAAATTTAAATTAGAAACAAGCTTTTTTTTTACATGTCAATCCAGTTCCCTCTCCCTCTTCTCCCCTGCCCTTTACCTACTCCCTATCCCATTCTCTTTCTGTTCCCCAGGGAGGGTAAGGCTTTCCATGGGCATCTTCAAAGTCTGTCCTAACTTTTGGAGCAGGGCCTAGGCTCTTCCCTGTGTGTCTAGGCTGATAGAGTATCCCTCTATGTGGAATGGGCTCCCAAAGTCCATTCATATACTAGGGATAAGTACTGATCCACTACCAGAGGCCCCATAGATTGTTCAGGCCTCCTAACCGACACTCACTTTCAGGGGGTCTGGGTTGGTCCTATGCTGTTTTCCCAGTTATCAGTCTGGGGTCCATGAGCTCCTCCTTGTTCAGGTCAGCCGTTTCTGTGGGTTTCTCCAGCCTGGTCTAAAGCAGGAACTATTTAGCAATATTTAAAACCAATATGAAAAGATTGTATTGTCTCAGATATCTGTATTTGTCCCAGATCTCTGACCTGATGGGAGATGTCATTCTGTAAATATGTTTCTCTTATTGGATAATGAATAGAGCCCTGTTGACCAATAGGAAAGCAAGATAGGCGGGACTAGGAAAAAAGGAAAATTCTGGGAGCTGTAGTAGAGAGGAGTCAAGATGTAGGCCGTGAGAGGAATAAGAAGCCCAGATTCTCTCTCTCCAGTAAGATCAGGTGGAACCACTTAGATTGATAGAAATGTGTTAATATTTAAGACACAGGTATCCAATAAGAATCTCTAGTCATTGACCAACAGCTTTAGGACTAATAGAGTATTATTTTGGGACTGATGTGGCTCTGGGACCAGGCTGGCAGGAAAGTGCTCGTAACACTGACCTACGTAGACTAGAGGCATTTTGAACTTGCATTAGAATAATGGATGGCTCTATAAAGGAGAGAGGGGCATCGGGAGTGCTGAGGGCTCAGAAGCTAAAACTTTCTCTGAAAATCGGAAAAGTGCAGCAGCTATTCTGTAGTCACACAATTATGGGTCATTCCTATGCCAGCATCAGAAGGCACAGCACAGAGGCCAGCTTTGGAGGGACCACCCGAGTGTTTCTAGGGCCCTAAATGACATTGTAGGTCCTTGGGGCCCAGGTGTGGGTCAGCCAGTTTCCCTTGCTTCTCTTTGTGTTATTATTGACAACATTTAACACCCCAGGTAGCATGCTTACAAGCTGAACAGGCTTCCCAATGGGCAGATAAATACCTCCATGATTCTGTCACCTTTCCTGTGGGGGAGGGGGGTGTGAAGGGAGAGTAGACATCTCACCTTGGGGGCAAATGCATGCTTTCTTGGATGTGAGAATCTGAAGTGTTTCACAGGACTGCTATCTCATTGAGGCCAGTTGGACAACTCAGGAGTAGGTAAGACTGAGTCAAGACCATGAGAAAACTTGTAAGCTTTGGAACAAAAAGGGTTCAGTCCATTCAGTCACCAATCTTTCCTACACAAGGTAGCTCTCACTACCTCTGCTCGGGGACTCTTATACCCCGTGGACACTTCTAGCCTTGGCCACACTGCATCTGATTGCTGTCCTTTGTCTCCATGTTGGATTCTGGGGTTCCTGGAGGCAGAGCCTGTGCCCACTTCATCTCATGTTGGTCCTCACCCAATGTCTTTCTTCCATGCAATAAGCACTTGATACATTTTGGGTGGATGAACAAATTCATTCATTCCTATATCTTACCCCATGTGCTTTATAAGGAGGGCACGACAGTTCCTATATTCTAACCTGAATATAGGTTTTCTTCCTCGAAGAGCCTAGTGCTAAAGGGCAGATGCTGATTTCTTCAGAGAGAGAGAGAGAAAGAGAGAGAGAGAGAGAGAGAGAGAGAGAGAGAGAGAGAGGAGAGAGAGAGAGAGAGAGAGAGAGAGAGAGAGAGAGAGGGGAGAGAGAGAGAGAGAGGGGGGGGAGAGAGAGAGAGAGAGGGAGGGAGAGAGAGAGAGAGAGAGAGAGAGAGAGAGAGAGAGAGAGAGAGAGAGAGAGGATAGATCAGGCCTCCATGATATATTTCAAGCTTTTGTCAACTTTTCTTGAAAAAAGAAAAAAGAATAAAAAAGAAAGAAACATTCTGTCTTCCAGGCCTTGTATCATTTTTCAAGTTTCATGTCATCTCCTTTCAGCTGGTACCCATTCATCATTTTGTACCCATCCATCATTTTGTACCCATCCATCATTTTGGACAGAGAGTACCCATCATGATGGGACCTCAAGAACTGTCAAAGCTGTCAGAGACTGGACACAAAGGGGGTCCCATTTCACTGGAACCCTGATGTCTGGGACTGCTGAGGGGTAAAGGACTGAGGCATCCTGGGAGTATCCCAAAAGTGAGTTTTCAGCAGAACAAAAGAAAGAGACATTTCCAGAAGTTAGGACCCATCTCTCCACATCACACCCCATGGGTGCTGCTGAAGCCATAGCTGCATGGGTTTACTTGCAGCGCAGGGGTTTATGTAACATGATGCGTTTTCTAATGACAATATTTCCCACAGCATTAGTTTCTCTAGAGCTTTCCTCAATTTTAAGAGCAAGTCATATTTTCATGCAAAACACTCCAAGGCATAAGGAAGGAGATAAAAAACACCCCATATGCATAGGTAACCACAGGTAATCTTGGCTGGGTGCATTTTTCTATCAGTTACATGAACACACAAACACATTACATATGAATATATTGCACATATCTGTGTACATAAATGTGTGTCTAAATAATAAATCCCCCCCCCCAGAATTGGTGTTATATTCTTATACTTTTGGTTGTGAGCCTCGCCTTTAATGGCTGAGCCATCTCTCCTGCCCTGGTGTTTATGGAGTTCCATGTCTTGCCTTTCTCACGACATTACAACTTGAACATTTCCCTGCACTGTCAAGCACCTGGTGAGACGTGTTCTTTTTTTGTTAAGACTCCTTTGTGTCTGGTTTCATGGATATACCATAATTTATTTATCTGTTGTTAGTCACGCTGATTGTTCTGCCTCTTTGCAATGTGGTGTTTTATTTATTGTATTGTTTCTGTCTTTTAGCGATTCTGTTTATCATCTATATAATTCTCTAGAATCATAATCTTATCTTTTTATTAGAATGTCAAAGATAGGTAAATGGATTTTTTTTTGGTAACTCAAAGATTTCACCTATGAGAAGCTTTTTGGTTGTCTCTTAAATCAGCAGACATGATTATATATGTCCCCTTTTATTATATAGATTAAATTCTGTCAATTAAACAAGAAGGCTTGTATTTCTTTCCTGTTTGGCAATTTGTTGTGAGCTGATGTACAGCTCCTTGCCTAGAGCAGTAGAGGCCAGGATATGCTTGGGAAGGAGAGGGAAGGCTTCCTTATGGCAGGAGGAGGAAATGATGGCTTCACTCCCACCAGGTCAGAATCCCAGCTCTGCCCTTGGCTTATTGGTTAACATCTCTGCTGAGGACCAAAACTTCCTCCTGGATGGACTTGTTGGGGGAGAGCACCACCCAAGACCACAGGATAGATGTGAATGTGGATGTGTAAGCCAAGCACATTAACTATTCATCAGGGTGTGAACACCACTCAAGACCACAGGATAGGTGTGAATGAGAATGTGTAGGCCAAGCACATTAACTATTTACCAGGGTGCGAACACCACCCAAGACCACAGGATAGATATGAATGAGGATGTGTAAGCCAAGCACATTAACTATTCATCAGGGTGTGAACACCACTCAAGACCACAGGATAGGTGTGAATGAGGATGTGTAGGCCAAGCACATTAACTATTCATCAGGGTGTGAAGAGTGCTGTTACTCCATTACTGCTCTGCTATTATTATTTTTTTTAATTTTTTTTTTTTTTTTAGTTAGAAACAATCTAATATATCAATCCCAGTTCCCTCTCCCTCCTATCCTCTCATGCGCTCTACTGATTCTCCCATCCCAGTAGGGTGAGGCCTTCTATTGGGGATCATCAAAGTTTCTCACATCATTTGGGGCAGGGCCTAGGCCCTCCCCCTCCCCCATGAGTCTAGGCTGAGAGAGTATCCCTTTATGGTTGTGGTGGTGCTATTCTTATTTATTCTTGTTTCTACTGTGAGGCAGGTCAAGGGTTTTTCTTCTAGGAATAAGGATGGAGGATGGAGTCTTGCCTTAATCAGGTAGTTAGTGTCATAATTTAAGAAAACTAGCAGGATACAAGATAAACTCAAAAAAATCAGTAGCCCTACTTTATTCAAACGACAAAGAGGCTGAGAAAGAAATCAGAGAAAGATCACCCTTTACAATAGCCACGAACAACATAAAATATCTCGGGGTAACACTTACCAAACATATGAAAGACCTATACAATAAGAAGCTTGTGTCTTTAAAGAAAGAACTTAAAGAAGATACCAGATAATGGAAAGATCTCCCATGCTCTTGGATTGGAAGGATAAATATAGTAAAAATGGCAATCTTGCCAAAAGCAATCTACAGATTCAATGCAATCCCCATTAAAATCCCAGCACAATTCTTCACTGACCTTGAAAGGATAATAGTCAACTTTGTATAGAAAAACAAAAGACCCAGGATAGCCAAAACAACCCCGTACAATAAAAGAACTTCAGGAGGCATCACCATCCCTGACTTTAAGCTCTACTACAGAACTGTAGTCCTGAAAACAGCCTGGCATTGGCACAAAAATAGACAGGTAGACCAATGGAATAATCCACACACCTACGAACACCTGATTTTTGACAAAACAGAAAAAAAAAATACAATGGGGGAGGAAAGCATCTTCAACAAATGGTGCTGGCACAATTGGATGATGGTGTGTAGAAGACTGCAGATAGATCCATGTCTATCGCCATGCACAAAACTCAAGTCCAAATGAATCAAAGACCTCAAAATAAGTCCAGCCACACTGAACTTCTTAGAAGAGAAAGTAGGAGGTACCCTTGAACAAATTGGCATAGGAGACCACTTCCTGAACATAACTCCAGTAGCACAGACACTGAGATCAACAATTAATAAATGGGACTTTGTCAAACTCAGAAGCTTCTGTAAGGCAAAGGACATAGTTGACAAGACCAAACAGCAGCCCACAGACTGGGGAAAAATTTTTATCAATCCTACATCTGACAAAGGGCTGATCTCCAAAATATACAAAGAACTCAAGAAACTAGTCAACAAAACACCAAATAGCCCTATTAAAAAATGGGGTACAGAAATGAAGAAAGAATTCTTAATAGAGGAAATCAAAGAGGCTGAAAGTAACTTAAGGAAATGTTCAACATCCTTAGCTATCAGGGAAATGCAAATGAAAACAACTTTGAGATACCATCTTACTCCTGCCAGAATGGCTAAAATTAGAAACACCATTGACAACTTATGCTGGAAAGGATGTGGAGAAAGGGGAACACTCCTTCACTGCTGGTGGGAGTGCAAACTTGTACAGCCATTTTGGAGATCAGTATGGCGGTTCCTCAGGAAAATGGGTATTAGCTTACCACAGGACCCAGCAATTCCACTCTTAGGTATATACCCAAATGACCCACATCCATGCAACAAAGGCATGTGCTCAACTATGTTCATAGCATCATTATTTGTAATAGCAAGAACCTGGAAGCAACCTAGATGCCCCTCAACTGAAGAATGGATAAAGAAGATGGGGCACATCTAAACAATGGAATACTACTCTGCAGAAAAAAATAACGGAATCTTGAAATTCACAGGCCAGTGGATGGAACTTGAAGAAACCATCCTGAATGAGGTAACCCAGTCACAGAAAGAGGAACAGGGTATGTACTCACTCATATATGGATTTTAGACATAGAGCAAAGGATCACCAGCCTATAATACTCACCACCAGATGAACTGGGATACAAGGTGTATTCTAAGAGATTCATATATGGTCCCTCACAAAAGAGGGAAGGGACAAGTCCCCCAGAGCACATGGGAAATAGGGGGGGGGACAGTGAATGGAGAGAGAACTAGGAGAAAGAGAAGGGGAGGAGAGGAAAACACGTGTGACTAGATAGATTGAGTCAGGGTGAGGGGGGGCATAAAAGAGGGAGCCATTATTGGTTTGAAGAGAAAACTGAACCTAAAGAAAGGTCTAGAGAACTACAAGACCGACTCCAACTAATAATTCGAGCAACCATGGGAAGGCTACTATAAATGTCCTTCCCTGATAGTGAGATCATCAACTAAATTATCCACCATCATGGAGTCCTCATCTAGTACCTGTTGGAAACAGAAGCAAACACCCATAACCAAACACTGAGTCGAACCAGAATCCAAATGCAGAGAGAGGAGACAAGACCAGGCTGCAGAAACTCACAAAGACAGCTGACCTGAACAAGAAGGAGCTTGGGCCTCCCAGACTGATGGCTAGGAACTCAGCAAGGGACTGACTCGGACCCCCTGAATATGGGTCTCAGCTAGACGGACTGAGCAGTCTGGGGGACCTCAGACAGTAGAAACAGGATCTATTTCTGGTGCACCAAAGGACCTTGCGGACACATCCCCCATGGAGGGATATACCCTTAACCTAGAGACAGGAGAGAAGTCCTAGTCCCTACTTCAAATGACTTGACAGACTTACATGACCCAACCTGGATAGCATAGTGGAATGGGGGTGGGGGGATGGGAGGGGAGGGTGGCCAGGGTGCATGTCACAGGGGAAAGAGGGTAAGAGGGAGGGAGGGATGGATGGAGGGAGGGAGGAAGGGAGACGAAACTGGGATCCACATGTAAAATTTTTAAATTAAAAAATGCTGCTGGATTAATTATATATATATATATATATATATATATATATATATATATATATATATATTTGCTTTGACTTCAAAATTTAAGCCTAAGGACAAGTTACTGGGTTATAGGATTTCTAATTTTGTTTCCACAGAAAATGAAAAGCTGTGGATCCCTTCTAGACTAATGTAGTTTGATCGAGCAAGACCCCTGAAGCAATGTCCATGGGACAATGCAGCCTTGCAGACCACTACAGCCAGGATTTCTGCATCTTCTTAGGATTCCCCCATGACAGCGCCCCCTGCCAGCAGGAAGCAGTTTGGAAAGAACAATGCCCAAATTCCCAAATATTGTTTAGAAATGTTTGTTTTCATTTTTTTAAAAAAAGGCATGTATAATTATGTCCAGAATAAAATAAATAAATGTTTAAAAAAAAAAAAAGAAAAGTGGTCTGCGTGTTCGAAAGAAAGGGTTTAAGCAGAGGTTTTTTTGGGGGGAGGCATAAGGGATCATACAAAAGGGAAAGGGAAGTGGGGAGATCAGTCTTTGGGGTCAGAAGCAGTAGGAAAGAAAAGAGCGGGGGACAGAGAGGAGAGAGAGGGAGGGAGAGAGAAAGGAAGAGAGGGAGAGGGAGAGGACAGATAACAGAGAGGGAGAGAAAGAAAGAGAGAGAAGGATGGGAGGTGAGCAGGGCCCTTTTAAAAGGGAACATAGTGAGTGTGTACAGGTGGTGCTCTTAGTGTGTGTCCTCTCAGAACTACAAGGATAGCCAGTACAGATGTCTGAATACTAACAGCTATGAACACACACACACACACACACACGTAAACTGATGCAGAGACTAATTTTATGTCAGCTTCTTGGGATGTAATTTATATGCCACAAATCTGACCTTGTCTGTGGTACAGCTGAAGAGGGAGCAGTACTTTACAATCACAGCTGTTTAGGAGGGTGAGGCAGAAAGGATGGCGATTTTCAAGGCTATGCAACAAGATCCACATTTGCCTGGTTAATTTATTAAGACCCCATCTCAATGAATCAGTGAATAAACAAATAAATGTGAAGAAATAAAAGGGCCCAGGATGTAGCTCTGTGTCTTGGACTCAATCCTCACTAATGGAAGACAAAAAGTTGTAGAGATTTCACAAATCATCACCCCCAAACAATTCTTGAGACCCGTGCAGTTGTGCCACATCTTAATCCCACTCCCTGACCCCCATAGTCTGTCCCTGTTAGGGTGGATTGGCTGTTTCTTAACCTTTCATTTAGGTGGACACCGCAGGTGCGATGCTTGGGAATTTCCTTATTGCTATGACCAAGCACCTACATGAAACAAGTTGAGGGAGGGGGGCTTATTTTGGCTACGGGTTAGCCTATCGTAATCAGGGGAAAGTGGGTCTGGGCTGAGACAGTAGGAACATGAGGCAGTTTACTCACATTGGGGTTGGTCTGGGAAAGAGGGACAGAGAGGAGAAGAGAGGGATGAGGGAGGGAAGGGGGAGAGGGAAGGAGGGAGAGGAGGGAGAGAGAGAGAGAGAGAGAGAGAGAGAGAGAGAGAGAGAGAGAGAGAGAGAGAGAGAGAGAGAGGAAGAGGGAGAGGGAGAGAGAGAGAGAGAAAATGAATGAACTAGTTTTGGTTGGAACAGGGCCTTCAAGCTTACCCACCCCCATGATGACCCACATCCTGTAATGGTTCTACAGTCTCCTAAAACAGCATCACTAGTAGCTGGGGACCACATTTTTAGCCACACTGGTTAATCTGTAGGGCATCTCACATCCAAACGCAACAGAATTTGAGAGCCCCCCATGTGGGTTATCACATAGTTCAGCCCTTTTTTGTTGCCAGGTAGTGTTCTGTGGCATGGATATACCACATTGATTCCCTCTGTGTCAGTGTACAGGCATTCGTATTGTTCCAGATTTCCCAGGGGTTGTAAACATTCGGTAAGAGCAGTAATCAGGTGTGGGTTCCCATCGTGCTCACAAGTATTCATTCCCAAGAGTAGAACTGCGCAATTGCACACTGACTCATAGTGTGACTAGACTTGTTTCCAAATGGTCTTCTGAAGAGACTGACTCACTTTATGTCCCACCAGCAACGTCCTGCAATATTTATTGTTTCACTTTTAACAGTTGTCCCGAACCAACACCTTATTTTCAAATCAGGATTTTGTTTCATGCAAACTGGGGTATCTAAAGCACAGAACGGCATGCAGGCGACAGCAGACACAGCAATGGACTTGCTCCAGCCAAGGTTCCACTCACCTTCCCCAGTCTCTTGTCAAACGACAAGAATAACATGAAGTACTTGCAGCTGCCTCTTTTCACGGCTGAAGCAACCAAAATCCATGAAGTTTCATGACTTGTGAGTCTGAGTCAGGGTTTCACAGCTTCTGTACAGTGCTGATTGTGGACATAAGAAAACGCCCATTGGTTTGGGAGATCACCCAACGTGAGAAGTGCTCACCTAGGGCCCTGGGTTCCATGTTCAGTACTGAAAATGAGTCGGAAGAGAGGAGTGTGTGTGTGTGTGTGTGTGTGTGTGTGTGTGTGTGTGTGTGTGTACGCGCACATGCATGGGAAGGTTTGGAGGGAGTAAAGAGAAGGGGGGGAAATGATGTAATAACCTAAAAAATAAAAAGAAGCATACTATTTCATGTTCATGAGTTTTTTTTCCCACATGTGTGTCTATGTACCACATGTATGCAATGCCACAGAGATCAGAGAGGGCATCAGATCCTCTGCAACTTCATTATGGATGGTTGTGAGCCTCCATGTGAATTCTGGGGTTTGAACTCAGGTCTGTTGGAGGAGAAGCCAGTGTCTTAACTGCTGTGTCATCTCTCCAGAGCTGAAGGTTGATTTTTAGGAACATGTTATTTTTTCTGTTATGATAGACTCTTGTCTTCACCTATAGAAGACAGAGGAGAGGGGTCCATACTTCCCTGGGAAAGCAGAGAGTCTGGAGCAGGGATGTTTGGAGTTCTCTCTGTGACAAAGCTAGAACGGTTTGTGTGTGTGTGTGTGTGTGTGTGTGTGTGTGTGTGTGTGTGTGTGTTTACCACTTCTGTCAGAACCCCAGATCTTTACCCCCTCCTAAGTTGTGTGTGTTTGTACACATTGGTCTAGACCTCTGAGCCTCATTCCTCAAGGGTCAGCCAATCAATGAGGGTGAGAAACCTCTACATCTCCCCAGCTGAGGTGGACTATCTGGGTGCAATAGCACACGCTGACCTTGTGTGTTCCATCATTTCCATCTCCCTGTAGTTTCATACCATACTCATGTGAGGACCCCCCTGATGACACAGTGCTTCTGGATGCGATCCCGGAATTCTGCAGGTTTGAATGGCTTGTGCGCCTCACAGCCTGAATCCTGAAAGTTCAAGATCAAAGGAAAGACAGATTTGCTGTCTTCTGGGGCCGGCTTCTTCCTTTTGTTGTATCCTAGCATGGTGGATGGAACCCTATGAAGATCTCTTCCATGAACTCACCATACGTGACAGACCCATTTTTGTGATGGTTAATATGATTGTTAACTTGACAGGATCTTGATGGGAGATGTTATTCTATAAATATGTTTCTCATACTGGTTAATGAATAAAGCACTGTGGCCAATGGGAAAGCAAGATAGGCGGGACTAGGAGACAAGGAGGAAAGAGGAAGTAGGAAGGAGGAGTCAGCATGTAGAGCCTAGAGGAAGCAACATGCTGGCCCGCCACTCTCTGATAAGATGACCATGTGGAAATACTTAAATAAGTAGAAATGGGTTAATCATTAAGATGGAGCTAGCCCATAAACAATAATAGTAACTGGCCAACAGGATTGTATCAAATACAGAGTCTCAGAGTGTTATTTGGGGTTCGCCTGGTGGCAGGACTGGGCGGCCGGCAGGGAGGAACAAAGAGTGGGACCAGGCGGCAGGTGGGAAAACATGCACGTAACAGGATCTAGACCTCCTTAGGAGACACATCTCTCTGTCCACCTGTGAGGGAATTTGTAGATCAGGTTAACTGAGGTGGGAAGACCAATCCCATCCATGAGGAGCTGGGAACCTTGACTAAGTAAAAAGGAGCGTGTGAGTTGAACACATCCATTTATCGGTCAGCTTCCTGACTGTGGTCGCAATGTGATCAATTGCCTCACACTCCTGTCACTGTGCCTTCCCCACCATGATGAACTGTAGCCTCAAGCCACAAGAAAGCCACTCTTCCTTAAGTTGATTTTGTCAGGTATTTTTGTCACAGCAGTGAGAAAGTAACTGCTGTAATTCCCATAGTGCAGTACTGTCCCCAAAGGCTCATGCCCTTGTACCATGGCCTTGTGGGTCAGGACTTCAGGAGGTCATAAACACCCTGTGTCATGTACTGTCACTGCCACCTTCTCTCTGCAAAGCCACTTATGCTGGTTTCAGTCACCTGAGCTATACAGACAGAGGGTCAGCCACTGAGGACAGTCCAATAGAGAGCAGAAAATGACTGGGGAACATGCATGGGGGCATTTATTTGGACCCATGGAAGAGTAATGAAAGGTGGGTGGAGACTGACAGATTCCTTTGTCTAGGGGGGGACAGGGCACACCTCTCAGAGGGTCCCTTGAAGAATGGCCAGAGCAGTGGAATGTTTAGAGCTGAGCATCTGTTCCTCATGACTCTGGCCAGTGTGACTTGAGTTCCTGTTCCACAATGCCTCAGCTTCCTCTGCCCATCCCCCTGGCACCACTTACAGATTCTGGAGACATGGCAGTCAATCTCCACATCCCTCCCAGTGGTCCTCGGCTTTAACGTAAAAGACAGTGGATTCCTGCTGTTGTCTGTTATGGCACAGCTGTCATGAATTCACAGCAGTTGTGGTTGCTTGCATAAGACCTGCTATGATCAAGCCAGCCCCAAGCTCAGCACAGCCAGAGTAGATGAGCACAGGCTGTGCCCCATCCTGAAGAGCTATCAGCCATGATAGCTGCTGGGGGAGGATGTGGCGTAGGTTTCCCATGCTCCCGTGAATGGTCCTACAGTCATGCACAGATGGGCAGCACTAACTGAACTTTCTGGGCCATCAAAACAGGAGGAGGAGGAGGAGGAAGAGGAGGAAGAGGAGGAGGAGAAGGAGGAGGCATAAAGTTGGAAGATGAGAGGAGTTCATAGGGGCAAACGGGAGTGGATATTATTATATTTCTCATAGAGATGTATGAAATTCTCAAAAAATAAAGGAATGTTTGAAAAGACGGTGGTTTCCAAGCTGTTTCTGTTATTTGCTTCTCTCTCTGACAGTTACTTTACGGGAGCAGCATATTAGTGAAATGTGGGTTCACTGGGGTGGGGCAGGCACAGTGGGATTCATGGTGGCTGTGGTGCATGGTAGGGACTCCTCATATATTGGGTTATCAGGGAGCAGAAAAACTGAGTTTGTACCAGAGGTTGAGTGACCTATGTTTGCTAGCAAGCACTGTGGAATGATTCTTTTGTACATTGTGAAGATGTGTTGCTCTTATGATTAGTGAAGAGTCAGCTGGTCAATAAGAGCTAGGCAGGAAGAGGTTAGGAGGGAGAGCCAATCTGGGAGGGCGCTGGCAAGGAGGACGGTGGAGCCGAGGAAGCAGGAGATAAATGCGCTGTGCTGAAAAAGGTACCTTCATGTGGTAGGGTGTAGATAAGAAATATGGGTTAATTAGTAACAAGCCTGAGCTATCAGCCAAGCTTTTATAATTAATACTCTGTCTCTGTGTGGTTATTTGGGAGCCAGTGGTCCCAACAAAAAACTCCTCCTATAAGCGCGTCCGTGTTTCTCAAGTAGTGTACAACCTTTCTAAATAGTACACTGGTTGGGAATCAAGTATTCAAACCTATGAGCCTGTGTGGAAGGATTCAGATTCCAAGTTCCAAAGTAGCACCTAGTTTAACTCAGCTGGCCTGGGGGGGACCTCACTGAACTGCTCTGAGATTCTGTGTTTGACTCAGCTGGCCTGAGGGGGACCTCACTGAACTGCTCTGAGATTCTGTGTTTGACTCAGCTGGCCTGAGGCGGGACTGTGCCTATCACATGGGGGACCAACAACAGCCCTTTCTCCTCCTGGTGGCCATTCTGTCATTACCTTTGTTCTGGGTGAGCTGAGCTAGCAGGCTCACACCATGTCATAAGAACCAACTTTCAAATGTTCAGAAAACATCACGGCAAGGGCCAGCGTGATGACTCGGTGGATAGAGGCACTTGCTGACAAGCGCCAGGACCTGTGTTCCTGGGCTCACATGGTGGAAGGAGAAAACTGATTTCCACCAGTTGTCAGTGCCATCCATGCTTCTGTCTCTAAATAAATCAATGTAATAAGACTGTAAGCTTATAGTTACACAAATTAATGAATATAATAAACGGTCAAAATGTCATTCTTTTCTGATTATTTCTTGCCATTTTGCTACAATGTATGCTCTTGAGACTTAATCTGTTACATCTGTGTGTCTGTGTGTGTATGTGTGTGTGTGTATGTGTGTGTGTATGTGTGTGTATGTGTGTATGTGTGTGTGTATGTGTGTGTATATGTGTGTGTATGTGTGTGTGTATGTGTGTGTATATGTGTGTGTATGTGTGTGTGTCTGTGTGTTGCATGGCAGCTCATATAATGCTGTGTAACTGTGCATCTTTGTCCGTTTCTATGTTCAATGATGTTGAGTTGGTGGCTTGAGATTGTCCACAGTAGGAGTATTCATACCACAGGCATTGGCAAATGTTACAAATCTAGAATTTAAATTTAAAAACATATTTTCTAGACTTAAAATACTGAAGAAACTAGTAACTTAATAATCAAGAAATTATTAGCTCATCTCTATGTATCACCTATACACACATATACATACACACACATAACAGATATATACATACACACATAACACATATACACATACTTACACGAACACACACATAACACACACACACTCACACACACACACACACACACACACACACACACACACACACACACACACACACTTATGCATACAAGATAGCTTTCCGGTATTCAGAAAACATTATTTGATTGAGGAAAAAAAGTCAATTCACATCGTAGGTGAATAAGCGAAATTCCAACATTCATTTGTATCTTTCATTTTCCTCTTTACTGCAAACAAAAATATTAACCAATAATCATGTCCCAGCTACCTTCACTTATCAGCTGTAACCATAGGTTGGCTATGGATACAAGGTCTGGGAAGCAAATCAATGAAAGCATTATATGAGAATCAATGAAGGCCACGGGATTTATACTAAAGAGATATTGTCTATTCTATGATGATTTGTAAATATCAGTAAAATTTATAACATTCCTGCTCGAGTGTGCCTCCATCCGTCTTGTCCCAGCCAGTTGGTTGCTGGCCAGAGCACTGTTCTCTCGCTGTGCTGTTTTTTCAATAGATCTTAACTCTCCAAATCAGCCATTTGCCCTGTGAGTTTGATGAGACCGCTCCCCAAAATTCAGTGTTATAATCCACACAAGCACACAAGGCAGCCTTCTGCAGCTCATGGTGAGGGGTGGGACGGCTCTTAAGCTGCAGAGCGTAGCTGGTATCACTGGCTTCTTTTTTATTGCTAGGGGACCTTGGTTGTGCAGAGAAGCACTCTGACCTCCAAACTCTCCTTGCATACATAAATGGGAAGCATACTACCAGAAGAACAAAATTGGTGAAAACCATTTCTTCCTCTGACTCTCCGTGTAAGCACAAATGTGTATGTGTGTGCATGTGTATGCAGGTCTGATATCAATCTCAGATGTCATTCCTCTGGTGCTATCCACTTTGTTTTTGAGACAGTGTCTCTCAGTTAGCTTGGAGAACGCTAATTAGGCTAAAATGACTAGCCAGCAAACCCCAGGGATCTGCCTGTCTCCACCTCCCAAGCTCTAGGATTGCAAGTGTGTACCACAATGCCTGACATTTTCATGTTGGTGCTAGAGGTTAATTTCTGGTCCTCAGGCTTGCGATGCAAGCATTTTGCCAATACATCCACCTCTCCTGCCTTTTCTCATTTCCTTTGGCTCATTGTCCACAGGGGTAGTAATGGAGGCATCAACTGGGACCCCACCCATAGCTGAAAATGTCCTTCTGTATGCTGAAGAAGAGAAACATAAGTGAATATGTTTCTCTTATTAGTTGATGAATAAATGCTGATTGTCCAGTAGCCAGGCAGGAAGCATAGGCAGGGCTAGCAGACTAGGAGAATTCTGGGAAGAGAACAGGCAGGGAGAGTCACCAGAGAGATGCTCTGTAGCTGCTAAAGAGTAGCACGCTGGAGCATTACAGGTAAGCCATAGCCTCACGGCAATGCATAGTTTAATAGAAATGGGTTAATAATTAAGAGCCGGCCAATAGAAGCCTGAGCCATTGGCCAATCAGTTTATAGTTAATACAAGCCTCTGTGTGTTTATTTGGGACTAAAGGGATGCAGGACCTGGTGGGATGGAAACTTCTCTCAACAGGTGGAGACAATGATGATGGCACACATCTTCCTTGTACACCCGGCGATGGCATTGTCTATAGCCAGTCACCAGAGTCTTCGTTGTAGACAGTGCTGCCTCCTCCAAGCCCGATGCACTTGCTGTAGAATGCAGCTGCTGTAATCATAAGGAATCCCTGGTCACGTGAAGAGGCACACAGCTACATACTCCTGCCCTGAAGGCATCCCAAAACGGAAAGTGTCTTGGTTAGGGTTTCTGTTGCTGTGAAGGGACACTGTGACTACCGCAACTCTTACAAAGGAAAACACTTAATTAGGACTGGCTTACCGTTCTGAGGTTGAGTCCATTATCATCACAATGGGAAGCATGGCTGTGTCCTGGCAGGCATGGTGTTGGAGAGGTAGCTGAGAGTTCTACATCTGGATTGGCGGGCAGCAGGAATAGAGAGTGATAATGGGCCTGGCTTGAGCATCTGAAACCCCAAAGCCCTCCCCCAGTGACACACTTCCTCCAATGAGGCCACGCCACCTCATGTTACTCTTTATGGGCCCATGGGAGCCATTTTTAATTCACACTACCACAGAAGCATCATAATAGCTACTACTATTTCTTTTGGGCATGAGGCTGCCATCTGGATGCAACTGTGTACAGGAGAGCCTTGAGTCTACTCTATGTGGCTGACCGCCACAGCTGATGACCAGCTGGGAGTCTGGCATGGCTGAGAACTGCAGCTTTCAGCTCCTCCCATGGTCTGGATGCCTTGTACTGTGGTGACCAACCTTTCATACCAATGCTTCAAGCTCGGCTGGCGTTGCTTTGCCACGTGGGACATAGGCCCCAATACAGACAGACAGATAGACAATCAGGACAGCATTGCTTGTTTGGACTCTGCTCCTTAAGGTGGACAAGAAGATGCACTGTGGTTCAAATGGGGAGGTGACATCAACCCCACATCTTGATGAAGGAGTGGAAAGTTCTCAAAGAGTATGTCAGATAAGACATATTACCATGATCGCTGTGTAAAAGTCACGATCTGGCATGAGTTCTTTTCAAAGCACAGTGTGTTCCTGGCTTTGAGCTCTTTGTGCGGAAAGTCAACAAGAGGGCTTCATGACTTGTCTATAATTACAGCAGAAAGGGACTGAACATCAGGGTTCAGCCGAGGCAGACAGGCAACTGTGTTCCCTGATAGAAAGGCATCGGAAGAGTTAATAACACCTCCTGTCATTTCTGCACATCTACAGTTGTAAAACCATGGGCTCCTCCATTTAGGAAAGTTCTAGAAGCAGCTATGGGAAGTACCAGAGGAAAAAGAAGAAGCAAAATTGTACATGTACAGAGGAAGGTCTCCAGGTCATTGCTGAACTCCAGGTTGGTGTGCGGCATGTTCTCCACAGCCTCTGAAGTCAAGAAACGGTCAAGGTGGCGCATCACCATCTCCCTGGGAAGGGACAAGGCACATTTCACATAAAGCCCAAATGCAAATTTCCAAAAATTAGAAAAACTCATGCCAGGCAGAGTGGTGTCCTTGCTGTCCAGAAACCCTTAAATGGCTTTAGGTTTTCTGGGAAGAAACCAGTGTGGAACAGACAGAGACTCTGAGATGAGAGAGTCCTTTTCCAATCTGAACACTCCCCTTTGTTCAGCCTCAGAAACTCACACAGCCACAAATCATACTCTGGGGGTGGGGGTGTCTTTAATTTTTTATAAACCATCCAGAATCTAGGACCAGTCACCCAGGTTGCAATGATACTCTTAGTGAAGAGGGAGCTGGCAAGGCTGAGTCTTTTTTCAGTAACTAGTTTAGTTTATCCTTTCTGATGAAAAGAGAAGTCACAAGAGCAGAACATAGCATTGACAGGTAAGATTCACATGACTTTCTAGAACTTAATATTTAGCATGTCTTCTTCCTTATTCGATCTCCTCTCCCTATATATGATGCAAACATGTAACCTCCACTCTGCGCCTGCTCTACATGTGGGGAGCTTATACATGACATGCATGTTTCCTCTACACACTGATGTACACACTTCACCTATTTTAGCTTTCTGTCTATGCTGTGATAAAACACTGAAGAAAGACAACTTGGCGGGGGCAAAGCTTTATTGTAGCTTACAGGCTATGGTACATCCTGAAGCAAAGTCAAGAACACAGGGCAGGAACCTGGAATCAGGACCTGAAACAGAAGTCATGGGGAAACACTGCTTACTGACCTGCTCAGCTTGCTTCCTCGTACTCCCCCAAACCTCCCACCCAGGAGCAGAACAGCTCACAGTGCGCTGGGCTTCCCACAGTGACCATTAATCAAGGAAATGCTCCACAGACTTGCCTACAGGACAGCCTGGAGTCAACTTCTCAACTGATATCCTTCTTCCCGGATAACTTGTGTCAAGTTGACACAAAACTAATCAGGACCCCCCCCCATAATCATTTTAAGAGTTTTCCATGGACATGACACTTCATCACCTACAATCTCACTATTCATTAACTAAACACGAATTCCCTAACAGAAACAGGGTGACTACAACTGGGAACTTCAAGTTGATATAAAAATATCATCTACTATGCATACTCCATTCAATGGCTCAGTTTCCTCAAATATGTCTTCACAATAAAGTGGGATCTAAGGTCAAGGTCTTGATCATTTCCTCACTGTACTGTAGAAGTGGTAAAAGACACATTCCCTAGTGTATTTACACACATGAGACCTCATGAGCAGGCTGAAGTATATTTTTCTTCTTCCTCTGTTTCTCCTTCTCCCTTCCTCTTCTTTCCTTCTCTCTCTCTCTCTCTCTCTCTCTCTCTCTCTCTCTCTCTCTCTCTCTCTCTCTCTCTATCTACCTATCCATCCATTACCCATCTGTCAATCATTTATCTATCATCTATTTCAACAAGGTCTGGTGTAGCTTGGGCTGGTCTTGAACAATGTTGTCAAGGCTTGCTTTCAACTGCTGATCCTTTCTCCTCTGCCTCCTAAGGGGAAGAATTACAGACTTGGGCCACTGTGTCCAGCTTAACAATGCTTTCTTGGTGTTCAAAGACAACACCAGTTTGGATGAGCACACGGTCAACACTAGAACAATGTTTGTTAAACATGTAAACCTAGACAGAGACCAGCAATACAGGGAGCTTTGTGCCCCCTTGTAACCCAAGTTCTCATGGATTTGGAATTTTCTCCTTGGAAATTAGCCTCTTCAGACACTAACAAAATGCACGGTGTGTTACTCAAGTATCAGAGGGGATTGTGGCATTAACTGTTTCCGTCCATGACCATCAGTGCCTGTCCTTGGACCAAAATCAGGACACCTTTTGAATGTCATAGATACTGAGACAAAGATTTAAGTGCAAGTGGCCACTGAGGGATGTGAAATCTGAAAGACTTTCAGGAGTCTGAAAGACACAGGGCAGGATGAAAAAAGCAAAGGCAGCATCCAGTGTTGGATGAGTGATGATCGTGGGCATCCAGAACTCCCATTCCCATTGGGCATCTCATGGATGGTGGAGAACAGGGTTCACATGGTGACCCCACACAGGTTCAAGGGAACTTGAAGATTTTCAGCCAACACTCCTGTGTTTCCCAAGTCCCCAGTACATCCAGCCTACATACACCCTTGCGGGCCAATTGTCGCAGGCAGCCTGTGGATGTCCTTGTATGGGAAGGCCCTGCTGGCTGCAGTTAGAATATGTCACAGGAGGCACGTGACAAGGTGTTGGACTGGGAATGTGGATGGAACATCTTTGGTTTCTGCCACATTTCCCCGTCTTACTATTTACAGCTCGATTTGAGGGTACAAGAAGTGTTTGCAAATTAGATGGCCATTTCAGAATACAAGGTCCAGGGGGGATCATGTTTTGTTTTGAAGTGAAATGGAAGATTAAAATTTCTTCTATGGCCAATCTGGTCCAATTCCAGGAAGGGCCTGGCACTGGGGAGAGGGCTCAGCCAGGGCCAGCTGTGCTACAGACCAAGCAAACCATGAGCTGCAGACAGAGGCCTGGTAGCATCTATATGCATTGATTGGTTTTAATTTTTTCCCTTCACACCCGATTAAACACTCATACTTGTGGATTTCAAGGTAGCTAAGAGGTTGGATAGCACTTTTTTCTTTTAAAGAGTCACAGATAACAGAACACACACACACACAAAAACATACCCTTAAACAAGAATGACTGGTCCAGTGTACAATGCAAAGAAGCATGTATGTGAGATTGGGTGCACGTGCATGCATACATGTATGCGTGTGTGCTCATCAGAAGGGGTACTATACTTTCTTAGAAGGGAAGACAGGAAATTGACAAGTGGAACACTTAAATGATATAAAGGAAACAGGTTGCCTAGGCTGACTGCAGCCCCGGTCACGCCTCTAAAGCTGTGACATTATGTGATAGCAAAGAGAAAACTTTCAGGGGCAACGGAAAGTGAGGATGGAGCCCAATCTCTATTCTGCCAGTTTCTAAAATTTCCACTGGTTAAAACAAAGACGCAGTTTTTCAGGGGGGGGGCGGGGAGATGGGGAGAAAAGAAAGGAAGCAGAATCTGTCCTGCTTGAATAGCCACAGTTCTAAAACTCAAATTATTTTCATGATATTTGATGGCTGTTGAGTTTTTGTGGCAAATATATAAAGTCAGAAACTATAAGAAAAGTTAAAGGGCTGACAAGGAAGTGGCTTGAGTGACAGGAAAGGTCTTGGGAGAAAATCTAACTAGAGGTACTTAAAGTGGCTATTCTTGTTTTGTTGGTAAGTGACACACAGGATCCATCTCTCAGAGGACAAGGCACTTCTAGGTATCGCCACGAAGAGCAGGACACTGGAAGGCAGTAGCCCCCTTATTCAGATGCTCAGAGCGTCACAGAAGGGAAGGGTTTGTCACATAAGCCTAAAAGCTGAACTTGGAGCCCCAGGACTGAAATACAGAAGATGATGCTACAGAGGGGCTCTGTAACCCCATCACTGATGAGGGAGGCAGGGGGATCCTGGGGTTCACTGCCCAGCCAGTCTGACCAAATCAACAGACTCCAAGTTCGGTGAGATTCTATCTCAGAATGTAAGATGGAGAAGGGATTGAGAGAAATACCTAACATTGAACTCAGACTTTTCACATATGGGCATCACACCCCCCAAACACACACACATATGAGCACACACATTCATATCAGTAATAGCATAACAGCCATCCATGTGTCTACTCACAGGTGAAAACATGCGTAAGAGGCGTGAGATCCCTCTAGTGGAATGTTACTCAGCCACAAAAAGAGCAACACTCCCATGCATGCTATAATGTGACCGAACTCTGAAAACTCTAAGAGAAAAAGTCAGGCAGAAAGTCACATATTGTATGACTCTGCAACTCTACGGAGATAGAGAGCCAGTCAGTGATGCTAGAGGCTGGGAGAGAGAAAGGGGTGCGTGGCTTGTTAATGAGCAGGGACTTTGCCTAGGGCAGTTGAAAGTGACTTGAACCCCATGGATGTGGTGGTTGGATGCACATTGTGAATGTGTACAACCCTTACAAATGGTGCATTTAAAAATATTAACTTACATTATTTGTGTGTGTGTGTGTGTGTGTGTGTGTGTGTGTGTGTGTGTGTGTGTGTGTGTACACATGTGTCTACAGGTGCCACAGACTCTAGGAGAGGGCTCTAGATGCCCTGGAGCTGGAGTTACCACCGTGAACCACCCTATGTGGATCTTCGGAACTGGACTCGAATTCTCTTTCTGACAGCAATGGCTCCCACGGCTGAGCCATCCCTCCAGCCCCAGCACACTTTCAAATGGTTGATTTTTACTCCCCATGAAGCCCCTTTCTTGCAAAAATAACCCACAGTAGGGTATCCTATAAAGTTGCCATTACCCTTCAAAACTGACAAGGTCACCAGAAACAAGTAACTGCCACAGCAGGCTGGATCTTGAGGACACACAGCAAGTAAATGCCATGTGGTCTCTCACACTGTCTCAGAACTAAAGGGAGGCCCAGGTAAAAAGCAGGGAACTCAGGGTAAAATTCACAAGGCGGCAGCGTCATATTATCAACTTAAACAGGTGTTGCTTCTGGGTATGAGACGCCAAATAAAGGGAAAACCCATGCAGGAGCACCGAATGACTGACATCTTAAAACTCTTTATTAAATGTATTAATTTATTCTCTATCTATCCATCAATCTATCTGTGTGCCCACTCATGCCACAGCAAGTTTGGAGGTCAGAGGACAACTTGCTGAAGTCAGTTCTCTCTGTCCGCCATGTGGGTCCTGGGGATTAAGCTCATGTCACCAGTCTTGATGGCGAGTACCTTCATCCGTTGAGCCATGCTGGCCCTATGTGGCCAGCTTTTGTGATCTCTTTCGATTTTTATATAAATTGGAACTGCCCTAAGATTAATTAATCAATCAATTAATTATTACATTTTGGGACTAAGTGTTGTAGAATAATCTTTTTAATATACTTTTAAGATGTGTCATTCTGATTGGTTAAAAAAACAACTGAGCAGCCAATAGCTAGACAGGATTTCTAGGCACAGAGGACCCTGGGGAGAGGAAGGGGTAGATGATAGGGACAGAGAGCAAGCAGGGGTGGGGGGGCACCAAGGAGATGAGTAATAAAGCCATGAGGCAGAGAGTAAATGAACAGAAATGGGTTAATTTAAATAATAAGAGACAGTTAGAAACAAGCCTAAGCTAAGGCTGAGCTTTCATAATTACATATGTTTGTGTGTCGTTCTTTGTACACTGGTGGCCCAAAGAAAGATCCACCTACAACAAAGTCTGTGTAGACCAGGCTTGGATTGTGCCCAGGTTGACCCTCCTGCCTCTGCCTCTGAACGCTGAGATTATAGGTGTGCACCACTACTTCTGGGCACTTCAAAACGGAAAGAGTTGATTTTAATGCTATGTCTTTCCTGAATACTTCAGTTTTTGAGACAGGGTCTCTCCCAGAACTGGGAACGTCTTTTCATTGCACTGACTGGCTAGCAACCCCCTGGGATCTGCCTGCCCATTCTCTGCTTTGCAGCACTGGGGTTAGAGGCACACACTACTGTGCTCGACTCATGTCAGTTTTAGAGGATTTGAACTCAGGTCCTCATTGCTTTCCCAGTGAACACTTTACCCACAGGGCCATCTCCCCAGCCCATGCTACCTTTTTTCCTCATCTCATTTTCTCCATGGTAAACTCTTGGAGATGGTTCTACCATGGGTCTGTGGGTGACAGACATAGAGGTGGGTGACATGTGTGGTTTTCAAACCTTTCCATCAGCCTCTCAAGCAGGGCCCTGATCATGTGCCCACGACCTTCTGTCCCATTTTGCATGGAATGAAATTGGGGCTAGGCAAATTGAAGTCAAATTCTTCCTGTAGGTTTCACAGTTAGAAACGATGGATCTGGAATAGAATCCCAGGCTGTATAGTCTCTGTACATGTCAGCACAATGAGCTCAGATTAGAGAAGCTGTTGAATCAAATCAAGAAAGGGCACAATGGCAGGTGCGACCTGGAGGCCAATTCTGGAACATTCTTAGGCTCCCACACATGGGGATGGCCTTTTCTTCCCCCTTTTCATATATCCCATCCTCCTGGATCCAAAGCTTGCCTTCCGCTCTGGTTTGCAAGCCTCTCTCCCCTCCGCCCCTGGTTTTCAAGTTTGATTTACTGATATTTCCTTGTCTAAATGATAAAATAGAGAAAGCTTTTACCGAGTAAGTATATCATAGAAGCGTAACCATCACACATTCTGCGTGAAATGATTCTTTTTTAAAAAGAGAAAATCCAGGCAAATACATTGGAGTCATTAATTTGAATACTAAGTACAAGGTTCTGTTTAAAAATCCACAAGATGAATAAGAAATCATAATTGCAGCAAGGTGAAGGCATCCTTCAAAGCCGTCATTCCTGTAATCCATTGAAGATGCTCAGATGGCTGATTTAGTGCCCAGCACCTGCGCATTACCTTTCTGGGGGACATATTTCACGCAGCCTCCCATTACGGGCAGTTCCTGTCTCTGAAATGGATTGGGTTACAAAAGTTCATGGGGACTGTATCGGTTGGAATTCAGATGCTGAGCACACCCTTACGAAGCGGCTCTCGGATGCTGGCCTGGTACCTGGCTGGCTGTGGCAATAGAGCAGTAAAGAATCTGGGGAGACTTCGCTGGCGGGAGTTTAAATGCCATGGGGTTCACTGGAGGGTGAGTCATCCTCGCTTCTCCCTGCTTCTCTTTGCAACTCTCCCCCCACAGACCGAACACACACTTCCATTGCCTACAGGGCTAGCCACCTGCCTTGTCTTTGGGCAATCATGTACTAGCAGATCGCACACAGGTTTTATCTTGAAGCTTTAAGTTTTGTGTGTACGATTGAGGGTTTTGCCTGCGGTTATGTCTGCACTGCACTGCAGTGCCTGTGGGGGCCAGAAGAGGGCGCTGGATTCCTGGAACTGGAGTTACAGATGCTTATAAACTGAGGTGTGGGTGCAGGGGACTGAGCTCTGGTTCCCAGCAAGATCAGAGAGTGCTGTTATCCTCTAACTGCCTCTACAGGTCCCAGAGTAGATTCCTGTGATATCTGTTCTCACTCATCAGCTATTTGAAAGAAAACCATTCTGTGTGAAAGGGGTTGTCATGGGACAGAAAGGTTGGGCGACACTCTGCTGGGTATTAGGGAGGATGAAAATGGAAAGATGGGCACGTGTGAGTTCCGATTCGTAGAGAACTCAGAGCACAACCGGGGTAAACTAGACTGGAATTCTTTGTTTGCAGGTGATGGAAACTCAGTCCACACTGACTTCAGAGAACACAGCTAACTCTGCCTGGGATTACAAGGTCCCAAAGGTCACTCCTGAGCACGTCCTCCAATTCAGACTCACTTGGGGCCAGAGCAGAACTCGGGCTTCAGTTCAGGGCTCTTTCTTTGTTTCCTGTCTTTCTTTTCAGTGTGAACCTCCTCTCCTGAGCCCCCCACCCTCTGAACCAGATGAATATGGCCTCCCTCCAGTATACTGCCAAGTCCCCAGCGCCCGTAACGCTAGCAGGAAGGGATACCACCCCGCTCCAGAATTCCTTTGGGTTACTTCTTGTGCTTGCCAAGAATCAATTGCTGTCACCAGAAAGAAGGAGGGTTCCCGATGGGAAGTGACTCTGAATCTTTGAGTCTGTTGGCATCACCCTACCACTTGGCCTAGTGGAATCTTGGGGTTCCTCCTACTCTGAGAGGAGGGAAAGTCGACTGACACTTATCTGAACCAATCAAAGCAAACGATGTAAGCAGAACTTCCTCAAGGACACAAGAGGGACAGCACCGCTGTAATTTTAGCAGGGACTTTGATGGCCATCTTTCTTCTGGGAGCCACTGCCACTATCTGAGGACCCCCCTCCCCCCGAATATGACTGAGAGAAGCCCACTCCATCTCCAAGCACAAGGTATATCTGGACTCAATGTCCAGCCTTTTCCTGCTGATTTCTTTCAGGCGTAAATAGCAGCAACATTTTGGGCAATGAAATAGGAAATACACTGCCTTGGAAGCTTCTGGGAATGCTTTTTTCCTTGTTCTACAAAATGCAATTAGGAGATCTCAAATGCAGCTAACTCTTAGACTGAAGCCACCAGGGAGACATGTTGAAATAACATGGGCTCTTGGAAGATGCTGAAGAAATTAGTGATGGGAGGGGCGGCGCCCACACCCCACCCCAGGCCTCCAGCACGCAGGAAAGCTACTCTCCTCGCTTGGGTCATACTAGGCGCTGAATTTCTTACAATGACTGTGCCCTCAAGATGCCAGGTGTTGAGGATAAGATGTAAGAAGGGGAAACGGGCTGAGGGCAATGCATCTCAGGGGCTTGAGACAGGAGGTCCTGTATCCTCCATCTGAAGAGAGTGTTTCTGTCATGCCATGAGTTATCTTGGGGATGGGAACCAAACCGAAATACAGAATCCACTTATGTCTCATATGTATCTCAGTCACAGCCTGAAGGTGACATCGAGCAAAATTTTAAATTGTTTTGTGCACGGAATAAGGATTTTAGTGCAGAATTCTTCACTTCTGGTCTCATGTTGGTGCTTAAGACCTTCTGGGTTGGGATCCTTTCAAGTTTTGGGTTTTGGCACTGTTGCTGTTCAGTCTGTAACCCCTCCAGTCACGTGATGTTTCCTGGCTCCTGGGGTAGAATTCTCTCTCTCTCTCTGTGTGTGTGTGTGTGTGTGTGTGTGTGTGTGTGTGTTCATGTATCGGGGTGGGGGGCTGAGCAGCTAGAGGCTGCATCACGAGGCCTCTCTGCCATTCTCCATTTCATTTTGAGACAGGGTCTCTCACGGAACCTGTGACTAGCTGTTTCGTTTGGGCTGGCGCCCGGTGAGCCACAGGGCTGCTCTTGTCTCCATCTCCTCAGAGCTGCTCTTCTGTTTGCATGGGAAGGGTGAGACCCTTCCTAACTGAACCATCTCCATGGCCCTGGAAGGTAGTATAATATTTTTCCCCAATGTATTCAATCTCTTCCTCTCTACGTAGTTAACCACAGAAACAGGGAGATGGATAAGGAAAACACAAGGTCAAACCCAGCGCGCTGCTCTCAGAATGGCCGTTGATTGAACATGGAGTCCAGCAGGGAGCAAATGCCTCTTGTTTCCCAGAAACAGAATTCCCAGTGCTGGGCCCTCCCCTGGGGGGGTGGTCAGCAATGCCATCTTCACAGACAAAAGAAAACACTCATCTTTATTCCCACTTTAAAACCCCAATTATGGGCACAATGAGGATCTGTGGAACCCCACCAGCACTCATGAAAAGAAGGCACTTAGCTCACACAATCTTGTCTTTTTACTTTCAATATCACTTACAAATGTACGCTTTTTTTTTTTTTTTTTTTACAAAATCAAATCCTTTCTCACCCATGATATGATTGTCCCTGAACAGGCTTTGAAGAATCCTGCCGTTATCGGCTCTGTACACAAACATTAGCAGGAGCCCTGCCAGGCAGGAGGACAAAAATAATTGTTCAGCCTTCATTTCCATTTAACCTTTTGCAAGATTCGACTTTAAAAAAGTTCCCCTTGTCTCACCGGCATCATATTGAGATAATTCATGAGTCGGTTGATTTTCACAGGCACAGGAAAAACCCATGAATCTCCCCCCACACCCCTCTTCCAGAGACTGTCCTGGACCCTTCCTTCGCCCTTTTTAATTTAGGTATCTTGGTCCCTTTTCTCCCCACCTACATCAGTTCCTTTGTCACCTTAACAGTCTCACCTAATGGTTTCTGTACAATTAAGGCATTATGGAGGTGAGCGTTAAATGTGTCTCTGAAAATTAACGGAGGCTGTATATCTTGCTGTCTGGAAAAGGGTGTGGCCGACATTGTGTAGGAATGCAGGTGCCCAGCTCTCCCAGCTGAGAAGGACACAGGGCTGGCCATCTGACACGGAGGACCAGGATGGGCGAGGGAGGTAAAGGAGGAGCTAGCCCAGCAGAAGTCAGGAGGGAGATGGGGTTCACCTGCTCTGGATGCCGGACTGGTAAATGGGGACAGAGAAAGGGCTTGGCTGGCAAGCTGGGTGTGGGGACCTAAGTAAAATCTATAGAATCCACATATAAAAAACTGGAGTGGTAGCGTACTTGAAACTGCACCAGGACAGCAGAGACCAGAGGATTCAAGAGGGTCTCTACCAGGCCAGCTTAGCCTTGGTGGGAGCACCACACTAGTAAGAGAATCGGTCTTAAAAAAAACAAGGTGACAGCATCCTGAGGAATGGCACCCACGGCTGACCTCTGACCTCTACACGCGTGTGCGCGCACACACACATACACTCTCTCACACACACACACTCACACACACATACACACTCACACACACACATACACACACATACACACACACACATACACACTCACACACACACATACACACACATATACACTCTCACACACACACACTCACACACATACACACTCACACACATATACACACACATACACTCTCACACACATACACACATACACATACAGATACACACTCACATACACATACACACACACATACACACACTCACACACACATACACACTCACACACACATATACACACATACTCACACACACATACACACATACATACACACACATATACTCTCTCACACACACACACTCACACACATACACTACACTCTCACACACACACACACACACACACACACACACACACACACAAGCCCCATGTTTAGATTCTCACTCTTTATCTGCCACAGGCTGTGTGATTCGTACCACATCCTCCATGGCGCTTGGTGTCTTGCCTGTGAAATGGAAATGTTAGGGTGCAGCTTCAGTTCCTGACATGGCTGTTAGGCAGCCCTGGTGCTGGACTCTGCCTCCTTTTCAGTATCCTGCCAGGCTGTTCTCTGTCTCTGACCATAGTGGCTCCTTCCAGACCCTCCTAGGTGGTGACAGCCATAGTCCACCTCTGGACCTTATGTAACGCAACTGTTTCCTCTCCAGTGAAATACTTCCCCTCTGATTCTCCCAGGGAGGCCTCCTTGGGGTGCCTCAAAGGTGACCACTTTGGGATGGGCAGGATTCAGGCAGCCTCCTGTCATCTTTAATGTTTTTAATTTCTCCATCCTGTCCACGACCTTGAAAACACATATCCCAATAGGTACCCACTGCTTTCTTTGTCTGCTTGTTAAGTTAGTATGCCACTGGGTTCAAGAGCACAGGGAGATGCTGATCTCTTTTGGGGTGTCCTTTCAGCATTCAGCCACAGGGTTACACACCAGGCGGCCACGAGTGTCAGTCACACTGAAGTTTGCCCACCAGATTTCACAGTGAACCTCTAGGGGTAGAATTCCTGTCTGAGATGTGAGGCTGGTAAATCACTGTGCCTTGGTAATGGTTTTGATTTTCCATAAACCCTAATGAGGCGGACTCCAAGTGCAGGAATCAAAGCAAACGAAGCCCCAAGGATCTCAAATAGTGAGTGGTGCCCTGTGATACTACATGCTTCTCTTCAGTCTCTGCTCTGTCCTCCCTGTCCCTCTGTCCCTTTGTCCCTCCGACCTTCCCCCCTCCCTTCTTCATTCTCTCCCTCTCTCCTCACCTTTTTCTTTCCTTTGAGACAAGGTCTCACAGCATGGCCCAAGCTGGCCTCCAACTCTTGGTCCTCCTGCATCTTCCTTCTGAGGGCGAGGATGACAGGCATGCATCTTCTTGCTGAATTTCAACCTCTTTTTCAAAGCTGTGAAGCCAAGGAATTTTGAATGCTAAAAAAAAAAAAAAAAATCTGTGTTGTTGTAATATGTGTGCATCATGTTACGTATGTGTACGTGTGTACATATATGTGAGTGCGTATGTGGGCGTGGGGTGTTGTGGGCATTGTGTGTGTTTGTGGGTGCACATACATGTTCGAGGGTCCACAGAAGTCTCTTTAAAAGCTGCCATCAGGTACCTTTTCAGTGGGTTTGTGTTTCTAACTGTGAGGTGAGGCCTGCCCTAGGCCCCGCCCTCCTCTGTGTGCTGCGCCTTGGGTAGGGCAGCCTCCTTTTGATAAGCACAGCACCAGCACTGGGGATATGCAGATGAGCATCTCCCTGAAAGGTGAAGGCAGGCAATAATTATTTCCTCCCAAGATCAGCAAAGTGCCACAAGGCTGTCGTGCCTTCGCTGGCTTCCTTGACGCACACTGCCTGCCACTTATAAGGGAAACAAATGAGGTTAGATGGCAAAGATTAGGAAAGGGATTAGCAATAATGAGCCCGGGAACAAAAAACATTATTATAGAAAATTGAGTTGACCTTAGATTCATAATTATTCACCTTAATTGTTTTTTTTTGGTAGTGTAATTTGAATGAAATTAAATAATGCCAATATTCCTTCTTCCACTGACGAGGAATCTCGTGTAAAGATGAATAACTTTCAAAACTGAAGATTCGGCCGCCCTCCCAAGGCTCACTCTCTCTGTGTTCCAGGGGGCCTCGTGGCCTCCACAGGATGGTGAGCCACCCGGAACAAGACCATCATTTGTCCCCTGAACACCGCGGGTCATGTGCTTTGTGGCAAAGATGTAAGAGTTGATGTTCAGCCCTCCTGGGACACGATTTTCCTGATGCTGGACTCTCGCTCTTCGTAATTTTCTTTCTAGAGTGTTCCCAGCCAATGGGCTACGGTCGTGAGGGCATCAGGCTTTTTTAGTTAACTGAGTGAGACATAATTTGAAATGTTCTTACCGTGCACCTTGAGTGTGGCGTGTGGCGTGCTCACAGAGCAGAGACTCCTCGCACTTTTCACCGACTCGTCCATCACGTGTCCAACAGACACTCCAGGTGTTCCAGGAAGCCAGCTGTCCCCATGCTCCCCCTCCCGCCTCTTCCCTCTAACCCCGCGAGAGGAGATCTGCTGTCATTTCCACTCTGTAGACAAGGACACTGAGGTTTGAAAAGCTAAGCAGGGGCTGGAGACATGGCTTTGTTGGTGGAGAGCCACTGTTGCATTGAGGGTAGTGGCACCATCAAGTTGAGTTGACACTCTTTGTGAAAGGGTAGCTGGAAACCTTGCTCCAAAAGCCAGAACCTCTCCTGGAGCTCGCCCTCAGCACTCTCTGCTCTCAGTCACCATTGTCACTCTCTGGGCCTAGGGCTGGGCTGTCACACCAGCTCCTGTGGACTCCCAGGCGCTGCAGGCTGTCCCCACTGTGACTGTATTTGTGGTCAGACTTGGAATTTCACCTCAGTGTCACCTGTACACCCAGCACACACACTCACACACGCTGAGGCTCATGCTCACACACGCACACTTGCACACATACAAGCACACAGGGTATTTTAAAACTCTTACAGGCTCAGCAGAGAATGATCTCATCCGTGATGAAAAGAAGGGAGGTTTGTGAAGTGTGAGTGAGAAAAAATAAACCTTTATGGTAGGTGTCTAGTTATCAGTTACCTAACTAACTAACTAACTAACTAACTAATAATTAACTACCTACCTAACTAGCTATCTAACTGAGTAACTGATTCTAATGAGCAGTTTTGACTGAGTGGACTCAGGGTTTTTAATTTTTTAAATATATTTTTAGGTGATTCTTGGGGAATTTTGCATCATGCTCCCCAATCCCACCCATTTCCCAGTCCTTCCATATCTACCCTTCACCCTTGCCATGTTTCCCTTAAAGGAAAACTTAAAAAGGAATAGTAGAAATAAAATAAACAATATGAAATACAAATAAGAATATCAATTTAAAAATAAAACACACACACACACACACACACAACAAAGAAGCAAAGCAAGCAAGCAAGCTAGCAAACAAATAAACAAACAAAGCCTTTGTCACCACCATCCCAGCCTCCCCATCCCCCTCTTCATTCCTCTCAGTGGCGCTGGGAGACGCTGTGTATCATGCGGTGTACACCCTTTTGTCCACACAGCTTTACTTACAAATGTTCATTGTGTAGTGTGTTGTTGGTCAGGTTCAAGGTCTCTGGCCTACACCTTTAATACTGAGCCCTCGCCGAAACTCCTCTAGGATAGCCTGCTGTTGCCCCACGTCAGGGGGATTCTGCAGCTGATGGTTCCGTAGGACCAGTCCCCTCACATGCTCCAGAAGGTCACGGGACAGGTAGATGCTAGGAGTGCCATCTCAGAGCCTGGATGTGTGCCTTGTTGGTAGCTAAGTTGGTCAGTCCAGGCTGTTGGGACCACAGCCCTCAGTAAGGGGTGGAGCCTGCTCTGTCACACCTGTGGTGAGGAGTGCGGCCAGCTTTCCCAAGTGCAGGGCCCCCTCTCCTATGAGGGGTGGAGGCAATTCTCCCATGCTGGGAACATCAGTCCCCTATGTCAGGGCTGGTGAGGGGTGGATCAGCTTAGCATGGCCCTTGTACTTCATCACATGGCTCTCATGGGTCTCCGTGGTAACACAGCAATGCGCATCAACAAAGACTCCAGCTGCAGCAAAAGCAAGGACCCAACATGGCCATCAGTAGCAGCTTGTGCCCAGACATCACTATGGCCCTAGATGGCAGCACAGGCCACCTCCATCTGTACATCCCTGGCAGCAGCATGACTCTTGGGCACCCACATGGCCTCAAGTGTCTGCCCAGACCCCGGGGATCCTCACAGCCTTGGGTGGTAACAGGATCCATGGCCATCAACACAGACTACAGCTTTGGCAGGGCATAGACCCAGACATGGCCTTTGGCATCCAAACAGTCCAGGGTAGCAAGCAGGACACTCACATCAGCCCATTCTTCACCCCTTCACCTCTTCAAATCTGCCTCTCTCCACAGAACATGAACCATTCTCTCTCTCTCTCTCTCTCTCTCTCTCTCTCTCTCTCTCTCTCTCTCTCTCTCTCTCTCTCTCTCTCTCTGTGTGTGTGTGTGTGTGTGTGTGTGTGTCTCTCTCTGTGTCTGAGTCTCTCTGTCACTCTCCCACTCCATGTCTCTGTCTCTGTCTCTGTCGTCTCTGTCTCTCTTCCCCTCTGTGGGTGTCTCTGTCTCTCTCCCACACCACATCATGTATTTACTCATCACAATGGGTCCATGGTTTCTTCTGTTCGTCCAGGGCAGGTTGTCTGGCAGGCTTATAGATTCAGAGACTTTTCCCAATCAGTAAGTGATCAGCTTGTGCAATAGAAAAGCCTGTACCATAATCGTGGCAACGACACACCCCTCCCCTACCAAAAGGTCATTAAGCCATCTGGCTCCATTTCACTGCTGTGTCAGTGTGAATGTGAGCAATCACACTCCATCAGCAGGACTCATGGCTGCGGTGCCCATAGAGCCCTTAATAAGGACCTGAGTTGGGTCCCTAGACCCCATGTGAAAATGACGAGGAGTGAGGTTGTTGGCTTGTAAACACACAGCTCCAGAGAAACAGACTTGCCAGCCAGCTTAGCCTCCCGGTGGAGTTCTCGGCCAACCTGGGACCTAGTGGAAAAACAAAATGGTGGTTGGTTTCCTAGGAACAACACTTAAAGTTGTCTTTTGTCTCAGCACACACACACACACACACACACACACACACACACACACACCCCCCACACTTTTAAAAATATGATGGCTCGTGGATTTCCAGATCACCAAGGACTTTAGGTGTTCTGGCAACTGGAATGCTATCACCTTCCAGCCTGCCTCAGTCTGCAGAGTCATGCTCTTAGCAGTCTTAGAGCTAACTCCATATCCCTTAGATGATTCTTTTCTCCAGTTATGAGATACCTGCATTATTACTGTCCTGAGTTTTACAAATTTCAGCGCCCTGCCCCTGGCGGTCTTGGGCTGGAAACATGGACTCAGCAGGCCTAGCATTTTTTGTTTGTTTGTTTGTTTGTTTCTAGTAGATTCTGAAGACTTCTTCCTCTAAAGTCAGTAGGGCTAGCTGTTCTTCACCTTTACAAAGCATACTTGTAATGGTGTGGCTGTACACACGTGGACATTAAGGGCGTGATTAATTATTTAATCCAAATAAAGGCCAAGGAGCATGCTCTAGAAGAAATTCTGAATGACCAAATTCAGGTGAGATCAGCAGAATCACGTGTGATGAAAATAAATAAATAAATAAATAAATAAATAAATAAATAAATAGATAAATAGATAGATAAATAAATAAGTAAACGAAAGCCTGTTAAAGAAAAACGCTTTCAAGGGGTTCCCATGACTAAAGGCAATCAAGGCAGAGCTGATGGGTTAACTCATTTCTGCCACACGTGGCATCATTGTGTTCAATCTGATAAAGGAGCCCGCAGTCACTTTCACACGGAGGGATGGGAATTAGCAGCATTCCCTTTCCAATTACTAATTTTACAGAAACACAAACAGCTCAGCAAAGCGATGTATTGTCTGTTGCAGGGCTTTCTGTGAACAAATACATTTGATATGGAGACGACACTCAGAATGCAATAGGCCCCGACTTCTCAATGCTGCCCTCGGAATCTTTTATTTTGCCGTCAGTGGATTTAATAATTGATTGTGGGGGGGGTGGCGCATAATAGGGTTGGAACAATAGTAAGATCATCTCAAGAATTCTAGAGGGGTGACTGGTGTCAAAGTAGGTCTTTAAGAAGTTATACCCAGACCCTCTGATTTACCCCCCACCCCCATCCACTCAGCTGGGATAAACCTCTGTGGCCAATCTTCCGTGAATGACAGTGCCAGCCTTTTCTGGAAATGAGGTAATCCATGCTGCTACTGACTTCAATATGGCTGGCACTGTGGCAGAGACACACTGAAGGAACACATACAAAGCAAAGGAGGTGGGTCTCCCTTATCGGCACACGTCACATTCTTTCTTAGTCTTAGGTCAACAGCTGTCGATGGGGACTCCTATGGCTAGTGAAAACAGTTCCTGCAATTGTCTGTGTTTATTCTACTTATACGAAGCCAGCATGATCTATGTCCTTGGTTAGAGGCTCGCTACCTCTCCTGTTTTAAGCCTCATCGTTTAGATGCCCCAGCAGCCTTGGGAAACACCAAAAGCTTTGCCGTATATTATTAGTGTCTTTGAAACTATCGCCACATATAACGCGTCTTGCTGAAGTTGTCGTTTACTGTCAAGCTGTCCAGCTGCCTATGCTCTTGTGGGGTGCTACCTTAGGGCTTTAAGCAATGTAGGTGTTTCAGTCACCTTTCTGTGTCTGCAATAAAACACACTGACAAAAACGCTCGAGGAAGAAAGGTTTATTTGCCCTGCACTTCCCTGTCACACTCTATCAGTGAGGGAAGTCAGGGTAAAAACTTAAGTTAGAAATGAAACAGAGGCCCTTGAGGAACACGGCTTGTTGGTTTGCTCACAGGCTCATGCTTGGCTAGCTTTCTTACACAGCTTGGAGCTTGTGCCTAGGGAATGGTGCCACCCCCAGTAGGCGCCAGCCTATATCAAAGAGCAATCAAGGGAACACCCCAAGCCCAGACAAACCCAATTTGATCTGTGCAATCTCTCAACTGAGTCCTCTTCTCAGGTGGCCCTAGGTTGTGCCAAGTTGACAATGAAAGCCAACCAGAACAGTAGTTATTCATTAGTTTCTCTCTGAACAAATATG
This sequence comes from Cricetiscus sungorus, assembly GCA_030556225.1. Taxonomy (NCBI): domain Eukaryota; kingdom Metazoa; phylum Chordata; class Mammalia; order Rodentia; family Cricetidae; genus Cricetiscus; species Cricetiscus sungorus. The sequence goes on along the minus strand of JANBXA010000391.1, from coordinate 1,379,325 downwards.
CAGCTATGAATTTAAATTTAGTATTCTTGGGTTATTGTCCTTAATTAGAGCCTCCAAACTGTGTAAGGCCCTGGTCCTACATAACCAAGACCTTCCCTGTCTGTGGCTGCAGTGGCCCCTCAACTCGAATGATGCCCACGTTTGTGTTTGTGGGTGTGCCCCTTTGCTTGAGCACCAGACTCTTCTTAACTACCCTTGGCATCAGCTCTGGGACACCTCAGTTCAGTGTGGTCACAATTAGCCCATCAGCTCTGGGACACCTCAGTTCAGTGTGGTCACAATTAGCCCCATTATGCAACATTTCTGTCCTGGACCTGGGGCCATGTCCTCTCTCTCCCTCCCTCTCTCTCTCTCTCTCTCTGTCTCTATCCTTGCTCTTACATACCTCCTGGGTGTTTCTCTCTCTCTCTCTCTCTCTCTCTCTCTCTCTCTCTCTCTCTCTCTCTCTCTCTCTCTCTCTCTCCTTGCTCTTACATACCTCCTGGGTGTTTCTCTCTCTCTCTCTCTCTCTCTCTCTCTCTCTCTCTCTCTCTCTCTTTTGCTCTTACATACCTCCTGGGTGTCTCTCTCTCTCTCTCTCTCTCTCTCTCTCTCTCTCTCTCTCTATCTTTGCTCTTACATACCTCCTAGGTGTTTCTCTCTCTCTCTCTCTCTCTCTCTCTCTCTCTCTCTCTCTCTCTCTCTCCTTGCTCTTACATACCTCCTGGGTGTCTCTCTCTCTCTCTCTCTCTCTCTCTCTCTCCTTGCTCTTACATACCTCCTGGGTGTTTCTCTCTCTCTCTCTCTTCTCTCTCTCTCTCTCTCTCTCTCTCTCTCTCTCTCTATCCTTGCTCTTACATACCTCCTGGGTGTTCTCTCTCTCTCTCTCTCTCTCTCTCTCTCTCTCTCTCTCTCTCTCTCTCTCTCTCTCTATCTCTCTCCTTGCTCTTACATACCTCCTGGGTGTTCCACCAATTTCACCTATTAAGTAACTCCCAGGTTCATTTGTCTTTGTCATTTCTGCCACCTCTCTGACCCAAGATCTCACTGTTTTCCTGAGTCCTACCATATCAACTGTGCCTGGTTCTATTCTTGGGGTTTTCCAAACCATTCCTCAGAGACCAACTCCCACCATCTGCAAAATACAAATCTAGTCATGCCAAATTCCCTGGACAAAGCTTTCAGAGGTTTCCCCAGTGCTCTTGATAGTGCAAACAAAGGCTTAAACTATCCAATAAAGCAGAGCATGATCTGGCCGTCTCCCATCCAGACTCCCTCCCTTTCTTGTCACATTTCCATGGGAGAGCTCTTTACACATGCTCTCCAATGTCACCTCCTCCTGAGGCACTCATATCATTTCCAAGTCCTTTGAAACCTTGCTGTTTATGAGATGTCCTTTTTCATTTTCTCAGTGCTCCACAATGCTCTTATTCCAGGCTTTCTGCTGTGTAGCCATTTCCTCCGAGTTGAAGCCTTCCACCCTGCAGGTCAACTCCTCAAGGAAGGAGTCAAAGGGAGGCTCATTGAGGCTCATGAAGCAAACAACTCACAAGTCTTAGGAAGTTGCTGAAACTGACCAAATATACAAAGTCCGTTCTTTCCCAATATTACATAAGCAGTAAGAAGTGCTGAGGAGAGTCAGGCAGCTGACTAACACAGAAGAGGCTATGACCATTGAGCTGCCAACAAGTCATACAGAGAACACGGGGCTCCTGCTTTCATGAGTTGTCACCCATGCAGTGGTGGCTTTCAATGATGCAGCTTATTGAGGTTTAATAAGGATCAGGAGAAACAAATAGGCCGAATAGATGTTTATTCAGGGAGAAATAACTCACAACATAGATAAACACCAGAAGGTTTCTGGTCCCAAGGATGTCTCCATATGTTCTCTTGTCCCCAAGCTGCAAGCAAGAGAGCTCTGGGGCCCCCTCCTCAGATTTACATCTGCCCCTGTGGGGACCACATCTGCCTCTGTCCCCACCCACAATGGGCATGGTCAGTGCCACAGGTGCAGACAAAGTGAATATGTCACTACATCAGCTGCCTTGAGTTATCCCTGCTCTAGTAAGTGACCCATCACTCATATTCCTGTTAAAAACCCTAGAAACTCATGGCTTAGTCAAGCCTCACTGTGGTGGTATCATTATTTTGGCTTGTTTTTTCCCAATCTGGGAGTGTGTGTTTGTCTCCCCAAGAAAAGTATCACACATTTTCAGTTAAGAAAAATCATTTGGCAGGTGGATCTCTGTGAGTTTGAGGCTGGCCTGGTCTGCAGAGCTACTTTCAGGACAACCAGGGCTGTTACATAGAGAAACCTGCCTTGGAAAATCATCATCATCAACAACAACAACAGCAACAACGGAAACCATCCACTTGCTAGTTTTTAGTGAGCTTTCCTCTTGATGCTAAGTTCAGGACAGGGAGAACCAAGCCGTTTCTTGTTTAACATTCTATCCTTGGCATTTGCGTAATACTCATACATAGTCTATAAATATCTATTGAAAGAGTGAATTAATAAACAGCATGGAGGGACTTAGGCAGTGACAGAAGATAATTCCCAAGGCAGCAATACCGAAGACGTTTAGTGTGACAATTTTGATGGGTTGGAGACTCTTGGAGCTCAGAGCTGAACATGAACCCTCTACTGAATAAAACACCAGACATGATCAGATGTGCAACAATTTCTGCATTAAGTCTGCTTTTTTCCCCCTGCTCAGCAATCCCGAAGGAGGTCCCCTTATGGCCCATATTTCTCGGATCATTCAAGGCCACAGTGTGGCCATGATGTAGGGGCTGCGTTCTTTCCTGATGGGAAAAGCAAACTCAGAGAGCAAAGTTTCAGCACTGACTTTTCTGCTTAGTAAGTCTTTGCCAGTGCTTTTATTTCCAGCTACTCTTTTAGCAGCTGCTTTTTAAGGATGCCTACTCTTTACTTTCTTTTATTTTTTTTTCTCACCTACAATTCCACTCTATGTAAATGGGCCTGGGAGTGCTTGCTGTGCGGGAGACAGCTTGTTGTCTTGAACAAAATCCAGAAGACTACAGCACCCTGGGAGGCGAGCAAGCAGCAGCTGTTGCTGGGGCGATGGCTGCACTGAGGCTGCTGTGTGTGGTCTGTATTGTCTCCTCCTCCTAATTAATATGTTGAGGCCCTAATGTCTCCCGTGACTGTGTTGGGAGATGGAGTTATAAGGAAAGAGACCAGGGCCAAATGAAGTCATCGGTCAAGCCCAGTCTAATAGGATTAGGTTCTTCACGAGGAGAGGAGACAGACCTGTCTTTCTGCTGTGTGAGGAAACAGTACATGGGCAGCCATCTCCTCACCAGGAGGAGCGGCCACCCCTGGGATGGAACCTAGCTACAGCTGCCATCTTAAATTTTCTACCTTCCAAGAGACTTCAGTTCCCATATTAACAACGCCCAGTCTGGTATTTAGTTGTGGCAACACTTGGAGGCCTAGTGTTCCTCCAAAGACAATGTTTGCTATTTCCTGAACCTGGTCAATGTAACTGTATTTGAAAAAAAAAGAGGGGGTGGGTAGGGGATGAGATGAAGTTAGATTCCCTGAGACAAGAAATCCTCGGTTGCTCAGGTGGGTCCTAAGTGAGATCTTAAGCATCTATATAGGAGAAATAAGGCAGGGTTTTGACACAGATTCATGCACATGTGCCATGTACATGCGCATGCATGCATGCGTGCGTCCTCCTCGAATGCGCGTGCGTGCACACACAGGATTGGGTGAAAACAGAGGCTAAGAGTGAAGTCAAGACCACAGATACCAGAACTGAGAATTTCACTAGACCCTGAAGCTGGAAGAAAAATGGAAGGGCTTCTTGACTAAGCCCAGGTGGGAGGTGGCCCTCAGTTAGCTAGACTTCAGCCTCTTGCCTTCTAGAACTGTGGGAGAGTAAACTCATGTTGGCTTACACTATCATGTCAGTGGCAAGTTGTGGCAGCACCCACCGGGTGTTGCTAAGACGAAAGCAATGCCATTTTTTTCAGTTATTTCTCAGTAACTCTTTTCTCTCTCATCGAGCACGTGTATTAGGTGAAGTGATGGATTGGGGTTCCCTGTATTGGGGGCCCTGGGTCCTAACTCGTAACCTGTCAATATTCCCTTATTTGGAAAAGAAGTCTCAGCTGGCATTGAGCAGTAGCTTGTCTCAGGGGATTCTGCAGTTGGTAGCTGATGCTTCTTGGAACCTAATAAAATTTAGTAGCTGGGTTCAAGGTTGTGGTTATCATTAATGTTCCTCAGCTGTAGAATGAGTCCAAGCCTGAGGGTGACAAATGACAGAAGTGGTCCATCCTCTCTAGGGGCTGATATTAGGACAGGGGACAGAATAAAGTGAGTACACAAACTTGTAGGGTGTAAGTTTTGTGAGAAGAATGTGCAGCCACAAATGTGTTTCAGTTAGGGATTGCTTCATTTAAGGGACAGCCTGGCACAGTGACACACGCTCTAAGCATGGGTCTTGGAGGCTGGGACAAACTACAGAGTGAGACCATGCCTCCCTAAAAGACAAAAACCCAGACAAACAAAAGAAGCAAAACAAGACACCCCAAACAAAAACTTTTATTTTCATTTACAGATGTCACTTTGAGGCCCATGAGAAGGTTAAGTGAATTAAGATGCTTGCCACCAAGCCTGATGGCCTGAGTTCGGTTCCTAGAAGTCATCCTTAGACCCCCACACGGATGCTATGGGACACACATGCCCACATACACAAACATGCGAGTAAGCAAATCAATGCAATAACTAAATTACTAAATTTTACTCCATTTAAATTGTATTTCTTATAAATAATAGATAGCCAAGATAAATTATTCCCAGGCTCTCCTATTTGAGAAGGCAGGAAAATGTGAATTCCACTCTGAATGATTCCCAGCCGCATCCCTAATATGTAACATCTTGGTGCTAAGGAGACACTTCCATTATGTGAATGTAATTTACATATACAAAATAACTCATGTCCTGATGAGTTTAAGTAATTGAGGTCCCATGGCACATGCCATTCCACATCTTGAAATTTTTAGCATCTCTTTCTCAATACACTTCAATTAAAAAAAAATACAGTACCAGTTCCATTGAGCTATAAAGACCGCATTTAAAATTTATAGAACGTTAAGCAAAAATTGTTAATCTATTCAACTAATAACAATGTTGGTTTGTATTTATGTCTGCAATCACCCTGTCAGTCTGGCATGTGCTCTGAGTTGGTCCAATAGCACAGATGAATTCTCCATGATGGAGGAAAACTTTCTTAACGAAACTCAGGACAGATAGAGTGCTCCCAGGAGGGAGGCAGCTGTGGTCCAGGCCATAACCTGTGACTGTGGGAAGGAAGCATTGAGTTTCAGCCACAGGGGATTTGAACCCCTGACCCCCTAACCTCATTAGCACCCTGTTCTAGCCAAGTGTGTTAATTGGTCACACATGGGGAAAAGATGTTGGTGAACAGGATTCCCGGCTTTAATGTGCTTGTTTTGAGCTAAGAGGAAATGCTTAGATTCATGGGTCAAATGTAGCTTGGTTTGAGACTTACTTTTTGATGGGTGAGCTGGGATGTGACTGCTCTTTGATGGATGGGTGTGGACAGTAGGCACTTGAGACAAGCGAGGGGAAGATGCTCTAGAATAGAAGGGGACAAAGAGGATGTGCGAAAAGGGAGGGAGGAAAATGAGAAGAAACAAAGTTTCTTTGTAAGTTCCATAATGAAAGCCAACAGAGTGTATGCAGAAAACAAACAAACAAACAAAAAAACCCAAAAATAAACCGCAACAACACTGTGTATACAAATTTAAAAAGAGAGCAACAGGGATGGAAGCCTCAGGCAGGCATAGCACAGGAGCCGACTCTTCCCGGTAGCCTTGGCAACCACTTAGTTGTCTTTTCCTTCCTTCATCTCTGAAGTGAGAACCATCATGGCTGGTCCCTCATGTGATGATGGAATTATTTACCTGACGTGTGAAGAGTGCTCAGTAAAATTGTGAAATCCGTATGTGTGCACACCCATTGTCCAGTTAGATTTTATGTCGGCTTGGGAAGAACAGGACTCAATGAGAGACTGTCTAGATCACATCATTGGTGTCTTTGTTTGTGAGAGATTGTCTTGACTGAAGAGTGACGTGGAAGGGTCCAGCTCACGGTGGGCGACACCGTTTCTAGGCAGCTGCATAAGAAATCTCACCTAGCAAGCAGAGAGCCAGCTCGTGAGTAGCATTCCACCAAGCTATTTGCTTGGATTCCTGTCTTGACTTCTCCAGGTGATGGGTTACGGTCTACAAGTCTAAGCTGAAACAAACCCTTTCTTCTCCATGTTGCCTTCGATCACGGCATTCATCGCAGCAGTAGAAAGAAGGGGACACACGAACACACACACACACACACAAATAAACTGCAAAATGCACTTTTTTTTTTTTAAAAGCAAAGCGAAATAGAAGAGACAGGTATTTAGAGATGAAGACAGTCGTGTCACAAGACAGGAGACCTTTGTCAGTCAATATTGTCCCCAAATTCATGGCTCTCCCTAAGAACTCGAATATTCAGTTGTCTGTGCTGATGGCTTCTCTCTGGTCAAGCTTTGGTGGCTTGGCAATTACAAGGATCCATCAATGTATTTTCACTTGGTTATTTCTGTGTTTATCGCGTTTTAGATGCCTCTCTTTGGTCTATCGACTCTGACACACCCCTTCATTTGTTGACTCTATTTTCATCAGTTCCAGGTTGTGGTGTGTTTTCTCCTCTCAAACCCTTATGCTTCTTACTTGATTTCTCAAGCTCTTAGCTTGAGATGTCAGAGCGGCACTATACAGTCCCTTGATCATTTGCTTCAAGAGTTATTCTTCCGCCAGGCTTCAGCCTTTAATCCCAGCACTCAGGAGGCTGAGGCAGGTGGATCTCTGTGAGGTAGAGCCCAACCTGGTCTACAGAGCCGGTTCCAGGACAGCCAGGGCTACCTGGTGAGAGTCTGTCTTGAAAGAGAAAAGTTGTCATCATGAGTGTGGCTGAATGTCCTCTCCAAATTCAGACAATGTGTTCATGATTTAATGTGAGGGGAGCAGGAGCTGGGGACTCAGGGGAACAATAGGATGGGTCCTCAGGAATGAGACAAGGACCCCATCAAAGAGAGCCGGGGAGTTTCCTTAGGCCTTCTACAAGAGAACCTGGACATGTACTCTCACTAAAGCCGCTGATGCCCTGGGCTTCGCAGCCTCAAGGATGGTGAGAAATAAACGTGGCTAGATAGGTAACCTGGCCTGTGGTAATGTTGTATAGCAACCTGTATGGACTAAGACAGTATTCCAGAATGGTGTTTGGGAGTTGGTGAGATGGCTCAGAGGGTAAAGGCAGTAATGGTGCCAAGTCACACACACACACACACACACACACACACACACACACACACACACACACACACACACACACCCATTTGAAGTCTTATTTGACCTTGCATTTCTGTGCTGTGATCCATGATGTTCTAGCTTCCCAGAAGACTTTTAGGAGGGACAGCCGCTGTCACACCCACACACCTCCTCCAGCTACTTTCAGCATGTTATTGGAAATACACTGGCTTAAAAGCAATATCTACTCAAAATACTGCCAACATGACCTACTTAGACATAAGGTAGGAGAGAAAAAATATTTCTCATTTTCCATAAATATATACGTCTCCAGATGTAGGCATTCACAGGGAGCCAGAGCTAATAGGATTACAAAACGTTCCATGAGGTCTCCAGGGCCATAAATCAACCAACCTCCACTAGCGGTGCACGGTCCTCCAGAGCCTAGCTTTGGTCTTTGCATTTTTATAGGGGAAAAAAGAGCAGCAAATCAGCGCTTCATGACAAAGCTCATACTCTAATGCAGAAGCCCTACTCCTTTGCAAAGTCCGGTGGGTATGAATGCCAGTTGCCACATCTTAGTTAAATGACTGCATCTCCACGGTACACAAGAGCCAGAGATTGCACAAATGTGAACTTCCCGTAGCTTGTCAGCCTACATAGGGACCAGGTGCACGCATCGCATCCTTGATTGACTATGTTACGTTTTCTAAGCCTGAAATGTGGTCACTGCCCACTAGTGCGTTGTTCTCGAAGACATGAAGGTATTCCAGTGTGTTCCTTTGGTGTCTCCTGTGGGAGGGCACATGCTGTCTTATAAGATTAATCCAAAGAGGTGGCCAGTCATGAAGACAGGAGTGCATTAAAGGGACAGAAGCTGCTCAAGTGCAGAATAAGATGAGGTTGACCGTGAATGGAGTTACTAAAGAGACAGTTGACTGGGAATGTTGACATGCTGTAGCTGATGAAAGTCTACAGAGGCAGCAAAGGAACTGGGCAGAATGGGGACCTGCTTACAAAATTAATGAGGAAAGCGGTTGAGAAAAGCTGCATCGCATCTTAGAATAAAAATAAACATAGCCACCACCTTCCTACTAGAGGAGCTCACAATGGTATCCCGTGGTATCTGAAGACCCCAAAGCTGAAATGTCAGAAGCAGATCCAGGGGATGGAGAGATGGCTCTGAGCTTAAGAGCTCTTTCAGAGGAGTCAAGATCAGTTCCCAGCACCCAGGCCAGGCTGCTCACAATCCAGCATCAGAGCTTCAGACGCCCTCTTCTGGCCGCCTGGATTACTGCACTCACATGCATTACCTCCCAGCCCCAGGCACAAATGAAATAATGATAAAATAAGCTCTTTAAAAAAGAGACCCAAGTTTAGAAATTACAGGCAAATTACAGATTTTCCATGTATGAATGATATGAGAGAAGGAGGACTGACAGGGCCAGTTTTCTCCCCCACAAAGAAATAAGCCTTTAATTCTCAACATTGCTTATGCTTTAAATTCTACTATACTAAATACTGATTCTTTTATTGTTCTATTTCCTCAGATATTTATAAAAGTAGCAAAAGTTTTCAATGCTTGTACTCACATTTTAAAATCAAAGTTGCTTTTGGTCTTGGAGAGGAGGCATTCGAGAACTTTTCACTCAAATTTTCTATTAACTAGAGATTGCTGTTTGAGAAACTTAAAATATATATGGGGTGGTGTGCTGGTTCAGTATATGCATGCATCGTGCAATGTTGGAAGTGAGTTAGGCACCTATATCCTCAGGCATTTATCATTGCTAATGGAGGGACTTCTGAAAATGTGTCCTAATTTTAAAAACGTGCAGTTTATCACTGTTCTGTATGGCTACCCAGGCTATAGGAAGGTAGCAGAACCTGTTGCTGGTGTTTGCTTTGAACCTGCTATCTGATTTCCTCTATCCCTCACTCATTCCCAAGCATCTCTAAATGGTGTTGGAGAGTTGGGATGTTTACTTAGGTGAAGGAGGTTTTACACAGCAGTGGGTCTGTTCATTTCCTGGCTCAGATCTGTCTGTACAGTGAACATAGCCTGAACAATTTTGCTTATGGAAATAAGTTTGGAAAAGTGACCAAGAGAGAAAACTTAAATATATCACCATTCCTCAGAGGCACTGGGAAGTATATAAATACCCTTTACCCACAGTCTTTGATATATATATATATATATATATATATATATATATATATATTTGCTAGTATATATATATTTATATATATATATGGCTTTGATAGTGTATTTTATTTTAGAGCATTGTTTTCCTTTTCCTTAAAATTGTCCTTTATCAGTTTCATGCCCGTCTATAAAGTAGTTTGATCATATTCGTCCTCTTTACCTTTCTGATCCCTCCCTCTCCCTCTGCACCTCTTTTTCTCAATAATTAATTTTTATGTTCCTTTCTAGTGACCTGTTGAGTTTAACTGGGGTTAAACTGTTAACTGTGTGAGCACAAGTGAGGGGTTATTTTCGAGAGCATGGGTAACTTCCCAGGGGCTACACCACTGAAGAAACAAGCCCCTCCCCCGCAGCCATCGCTGGCCATTGGTCCTCAGCTGGGTCTTTGTGACCCTTTTCACCCACCCATTCTGGAGTGTGGGCCAGGCTCAGTCTGTGTACGTAGGTAGCCATAGATGCTGAGTCCATGGAAGCAATGACTTGCTTTTCGCCTCCCTTCTGTGATGTTCCCCTGTGTGTGGCCAATGCACACGCTCTGTTTAGGGCTGAGCACTCCTGGTCCCCTTTTCACCATTGTGACCAGTTACGAGTCTGCGTTAACAGTGGCCCTCTGTAGAGAGAAGCTTCTTAAAGGTCAATTTCTTGTTAGTAGGAAACAGGAGTGAAAAGTAGAGTTCTCGAACGCCTCCTTTCTCCATGGTGAGATTTCTCCTCTATCACCAACCTCCTGCACTGGAGAGATGCATTCAACGCAATCCACAAAACTACACGACTTTATTACCCAAAGTCTAAAGTTGATCTCGCGAATCGCTCTTGTGGTGTGTTCCATAGGTTTGGAGAAATGTATCAGGTGAGACATTCAACCTATTATATTATATCACACAGGATAACTCACAGTTCTAGGAGAGTCTTGGTGCTCTGAATGTGAACTCGGTCATCCCCACAACCACTTCCTACTTTCATTTTAGTGTAAATCTTTATAGTCATGTGTAGGCTTTATTAACAAGTATTTGAGCCTGCATCATACTGTGTGGACAAAAACATCATTACTCACTTAAGATTATGAGATTAAGTAGTTTTTAAGTTTTATCTAAACTTTACTGCCACCACCACCACCACCACCACCATCATCATCATCATTATCATCTAGGCATTTTGAGTTCTTTTCAAACAATTGATCTTAAATGTCCAATGATTGGCCTCAAATCTCAAATTGTAGCCATTGTGCTAAATATAACTTGGACTGTTTTGCTCTCAAGGAGCTATAGTTAGAACAATTCACATACTAACGGGTTTTTCTTCTTGAAAAAGTAGCAAGATGTGTTGACAGTAGGTGTTGGCACACATCAGCGGGAAGCTGGATCTGATGGCTGCTGTCCCTTTGGAGGGACAGCATCCGCACCCCATGAGCATTTGTCGGTTTTCGCCAGCTACACTAAGTCAGTAGTTTTCAGAGAAGGATGAGCCTCACTGTTATTTGATGCTTTGCGTTTTTATTGACAGCCCAGATTTGTGCAGGGCCTGTAACAGTGAGCATCCTGGGCTCTGGAGCATGGAGACATACTTAAAAAAAAATGTTTTTACGTTTAGTTATTCTATCTCTCTCTGCCTGTGTGTGTGTTTGTGTGTGTGTGTGTGTGCATGTGTGCACGTGCACACATATGTATGTGTGCATGTATGTATGTATGTGTGTGTTCACAACATGGCATGTGTATGGAGAAGATAACTTGTAGGAGTCGGTTCTCTCCTTCCACAATGTGGGTTCTGGAGATCAAACTCAAATCTGTAGTCTTAATGGCAAGTAACCTGCTGGCTTCGGTATCTCAGAAGCCCTGGTCTGTCTGTCTGTCCGTCTGCCTGTCCGTCTGTCAGTCCATCCATCCATCCATCCATCCATCCATCCATCCATCCATCTATCTATCTATCTATCTATTTACCCATTTCAAAGGTGGGTTGGGTGGGTTCTCCCTGGAGTCATGAGTTGGTGAGTGGTTAAGTACGTCTACATCTTGTGTCTGAAGTATCTCATGTGGGGTCATGTTTTGGGCACTTGATATATAGCTTGTGATGCTGTTTTGAAGCCCAGAAAGCCTCTAAAGGGTGGGGCCAGATGGTGGAAGGTCATTAGAGGTGGGTCTTTGGAGGTGTTACCTGTCCCTCACTCTGGGTCTAACTGTCTCTCTGCTTCCTGTTCCTCACCATGTGAGCGGTCCCTGCCACACACTGCCACTGCCATAGACTGAGCCACTCCACAGTGCTTCTCTCTCTCTGACTGGACCTTTCCTTCCTTAAACTGTGAGTGCTGGGTATTCATCACAGCACTGAGGAGACCAGTTCAGTTATCCAGGAGCCTCGTGCTGCTTCCTGTTCTTTATTTCCTGTTTGCATTCCCCACTAGGAAACAGCAGCCATGACATCAAAAAGAATTATGCATTCTAAGATAATTTTGGTAGATTGGATGGTAGTTTACTATGGATTCATTCTATCATTTTAGAAATTAGAAGCAAATTAAGATTTATTATTTTAAATTTTATGTGCATGAGGATTTGTTGGAATGCATGTGTGTTGCAGAGTGTCTGCAGAGGCCAGAAGACAACATTGGATCCCCGTGAGCTGGAGTTACAGATGGTTGTGAGCTGCCATGTGGGGCCTGAAATCAGGTCCTATGCAATAACAGCCAGTGCTCTTAACCACTGGACCATCTCTCCGACACTTCCACAACTCCAATGACTCCCCATAGCCTCCTTGGTGCTCCTTGTGTGGTATTTATGGCTACCATTAGCTTCTCTCCTTCTGACTCCAGCTACTAAACAATTCTGTAGTTCCTGTGACTCAGCAGATCAACTCCCATGCACTTTAAATGCTAATTTCAGAATACAACTTTGTCTCCTATCCTCCAGGGACACTTTCTGTCCCATGACTATCCATTGCTTTTGCTTCTGCCTCTGGAATGGTTTTTGCTAATTTGTCACTGTATGCCTGAGGTGTCTTAGTAAGTGACCTACCTTCTGTAAGATTCTTGCAGTAGTCCCTAGTCTTTGTTCAATGGGTACAATAATTGCAGTACAAACATGAGGACCTGAATTCAGATCCCAGCACCACATAAAAGCCAGGCAGGGTGATTTATGCCTGCAATCCAAGAAAATGGGGTTAGTGACACAAAAGGATTCTGGGGCTTGCATGCTGGGCAGTCTAGCAATGAGAGTACTTTTGTTTCTACCTAAAGTTTGTGTTTATGTAATGTTTACCAGTCATGCCTTTATCTGAAGTGTATGTGTGAACAACATTTGCAAGAAGGAACAGAGTCTCTCATCCCTGGCTCCCAGGGTGGAGAGACGAGGAAGTTAAGTTCTAAGTGAACAGATTAGGATGCCACATGACAGTGTCATCTCAACAGGGACTCGAGGTAGAACTCAAAATCATGTACAGGTTTGAAGGACCCACAAAGACAGGTAACACGGTCAGCTACATATATCATTTATTCTGACAACAGACTTCACATTCTAGGCAGGACTCTTCTGGGGGCTAGGCACCAGGCTACACTCCCAGATCTATTTCCCCACTGGGATCCTAGCTTCAGAGACATTGCCTTTTGACATAATGAGGACTCTGTCTGAGGACAGAAGCTGACACACATTAGGAAAAAAAGGGGGGGGTAGGGATAAAGAATCCAAAGAAACCAGAGAACTGGGGAAGATCAAGATGCTCAGATTCTACTCCCAACAAGTTTGTTCACGACTTGTACCAATCTGGCAAGCGTTGTGTACATTGGGGTTATGTTCAGCCATGAGAAGCAAACAAGATGTTTTTCTTTTCTTGCATAATGTTGAATCCAAAGAAGCGTTTCCATGACAGTGCAATGACTAGGCCATGTGTTTGTTCTTTACATTTTTTTTTCCTGGGTGTTTCCTTATGGTTACAAGGTGGTGGTTTCAATACCAATTTCTATATATATTCAAAGCAGAAAAGAAAGAAAGAAGGAAGAAAGGGAGGGAGGGAGGAAGAGAGGAAAGGAAGGAGGGAGGAAGATAGGAAGGAAGAAAGGAAGGAAGAAAGGAAGGAAAGAAGGAAAGAAGGAAAAGAAGGCAGCTTCTATTGCAGACATCTCTTCTTTTTTGTCAGGAAAGCAGGTGTGTCTCCAGAAGGTCACTGACTAACCTAGCTTGCCTTTTGCACCTGTTGCCACAGGTGGCTCTCTTCACACACGTGGCTGATTGGCCTGCTGCTCAGGGATCAGTAGGTCTCCTTCTACCTCTCCAGTAGATGTCCAAGACTCTCCATCCTTGTACAGATCAGTTTGACTTTCTGCACAGCATCCCCCTCTGTGTTCATCTTTGGCAGCCATTGAGTCACCCAGAAGGCTCCTTAAGCAAAGAGCCATCCACACCAGTGTAATTTGGGTAGTTACCTCTAACACACACACACACACACACACACACACACACACACCAGATTGAGACTGGGCACAAATTTTTCTTCCCCTCACACATGAAGATAAACACATCATTTTTGAGTTCTATAAAATAGTACAGTGATGTTTAGGCTGAAAATGATCAAGTATGCCAACATCAGACCCCTCTGTGCAGGAACTCGGCAGCCACCGCAACGGGCGTTCTCTTTATCTGTGTTCAAGTCAAATGAAGTTCATTTGACCTTGCAAACATCATTGATCATCACCTCCACTCACAGGCCAGGAAATGCTGTCTGATTCTCCCTTAGCTCCAGGGATGAATGAACCCACATTCCTTTAGACCCATCTTTCCTTATACTGCGTGTGGCAGCGGCAGAGGGCATTTTCGGATATGGCTGACTCTTATATTCCCATCTGCTGGTATTGATACCCTTGTGTAATTCTCTCACCTTGAGTGGAAGGGGGATGTATGTCTTGCTATTAGTGAATCAATATGGTAAAAATGATAGGACATCGTGACCAAGATTAGGCCATCAAAAGCTGTGATCTCCTGCCCCTACTTGCATCTGTTTGCTATGATGAGACAAGCTGTCTCGATCTGAACTCTCTATGGAGAGCCTCAAGTGGCAAAGACAAGTAGTGGCATCCACACAACAGTCAACAAGAAAGGAAGAGGGTCTCACCTCAGCTGTAGGACTTAGTGAAGCCATACTTGGGTCTCAGACCCATTGAAACTGAGTGATAATACAGGTATCTTTTGTTTTTAAGCTACTGAATTTTGGAGGCCAATTTTTCTACAGCAGTAGACAATAGACCAGGCCCACCCTTCTTTCCAATACTTAGTTTCTGAGTCTGCTCATCCAGGATGGAGCGAGCCATCAGAAGGCTGGTCCCGCTATGCCACTGGCAGGCAGGACAGAGCCAATGGGGGGCTGTTGCTGTCTTAGGACTTTATATGTTCACCAACTTATCCTAAAAGAAGCAAACACCCTTCTCACACATGAACAGGAACACTTCTCACCATTAAGGGTTGTTTTTCAGGTTTAATGTGTTTGGAATTCTCAACTTTAGACCTCCATACAGGGACATTGGAGCTACAGAGCCAGTAAATCTATCATTATTCAAGCCTGTTCCGGTCCATTTGGCCATGCAAGTGTCTGAGACAGTCCTTTCCATTTCAGACATCCAGCTAATTGTCCCAGATTTCTTAAACCACTTTCTTCTTGTCATTTGTACTTCCTAAAGATGCCCATCTATTCCAAACTACAACTAAGGCTGAGAGTCAAAACCTCAGGGCTCCAAGGAGGGACTGAGCTCTAGATTTTCTCTCAAATGACATAATTTTACACATGTCTGTAGCTTTACAGGAGAAGAGGGGAGATGTTTTTAAGTTTGTGAGCACAGGTTAAAAATGTAATTGAGACTAAGTAAGTAAAAAAAAAAAACACCTTCAATAAAGGAAACATTCTGTAAGCTGAAATATTGTGTGTTTTTGTGATGGCGTGTGTATATCTTCATATAGAAAACGTCACTATCGTTAGGAAATGTCATGCAAAATAACAAACACACCTTTTTCAATCTGGTTATAAATATGCAGAATGGAGTTTATTTTACGAAAGCGGTACACGCTTCCAACTGATGATATATCAATAAAGCTCTCACTCCAAGATGTCATTAAAGCCGCATTTGTTCATTTCTATTTATTACGGGGGGAAAACAAAATGAAAAAAGTGGATTTGAGTCATATTTCCTGTGAGTTCATCATTTGCTGGCATATAACACTTGTGAATTTTATTCAATTCATTTAAAATGATTTCTAACATGCAGCCAGAAAGTTAAGGGCGTCAAGGAATTCAAAATGATCAGCAGGCATCCAAGATTTCTCAGGAGACAGATTCAGAACCACAAGGAAGGGAGGTTTTCCTTAAGGAGCCTCGTCTTAGAAAAATTACCTCTGATGAACTCGGAAGCGTCCTCGTGTATTCGGCTCATTTGTGTTTCGATGTCATGGACTCCAGTGACCTTCTGAAGGTTGGTTTTTTTTCCTTTCTAGCTTTCTCACGACTGGGTCAGACACAGGCCAAGGTGTGTGGCCCTCCTCTCAGACACCTTCAGAACGCATTCTTTCTTCCTGTTTACTCCATAGCTATGTCATCGCAAAGAAGCCAGCAGGGTGAATGTGCTGGAAGCAGATGTCCATTTTTACCCAGCATTTGAACCAAAACTTCCAGAGGCTGAGCATGCCCAGAGAGATACTCAGACGAAGTACACCTTAAAAGAGGGAGGGCCAACCACGTGCGAATCAAAGCAGGATGAGAAAAGGCTTTACCTTCCATCGAGTAATTCCTCACTTGTCCCAGAAACTGAGATTCTACAAAAAATCCTCTTCTCTGCAATGCATGTCTGAGGCCACTCTTACAGAGGTCCAGTATCAAAACAAACAAACAAACAAAACACGCCCAAAGACCAAAAGAACCCACTTTTTAAAGTTGTATTTATTTTACGTGTGTGGGTGTTTTAGCTGCATGTATGTGCATGTATGTGCATGTCTAGTGTTCATAGAGGACAGAAGAGGATGTTGGGTCCCCTGGACCCGGAGTTATGGATGGTTGGGAGCCACCAGGTGGGCGCTGGGACCCAGCTCCAGTTGTCTGGAAGAGTAGACAGTGCTCTTAACCCCTGACCCCCCTCTCCAGCCCCCCAGAAGTCAGGTGTCTTAAGGGGTGCTATGGTTTGAATGTGAAGTCTCCCCCAAAGGCTTATGGCTTGAAATCCCTATCTCTCTCCCAAGGGGCTGTCCTGGGAAGGTGTAGAGCTTAGTTCATGGACCTAGCTAGGGAAGGTGGGTCACTTGGGGGCCCTACTTTGGGTTCTGGTCTTTCTCTTTTGATCCCCCGAGATGCAATCAAGCAACCTTACATTGCTGCTGCCAGCCATAGTCGCAGCTGCCCCTGCGTGTGCTCTCAAACCTCACCACCCTAAGCTGGTTCTGTGTGTTTGTTTGCTAGAACTTGGTAACAGACAGCAGGAAAAACAAACAAGCAATCAAGACAAAAACCAACTAACACACGAGGTTGTGGTAGATTTGAGTGTTTCAGTGAGCTCGTTACGTGGTGGCATATAGCTCCTGTCGATTTTATTCAAATCATTTAGTTTAGTTATTGGGTTTTAGCTAAAGGAGAGAGTTAAAGACTTGGGGTGCGGAAACAGCATGTTGCAATGAAGCCACCTGCCACCCTTCCAGCCATGAACATTCCCCGAGCCACAGGACCATGGAAGCTTTGGTGTTGGACACCCAAGCCCCTGTTTCTCACACTGCTTTTCTTTGGAGGTACTAGAAAGTTCGAAGTTCATGGTCCCTAGATTCCTTTATGGCCTGAGTTCTAGGTTGGAATCAGGTCCTATAGAGAGCGTTTGGAAGGTGGGAATGGGCCAGAGGTCAGAGGTGTGTTTTTGTTACGACACCATCTTCCAGGGTCTAGTTGAATTGCATGGTGAGCAGCAGTGACAGCAACAACCGAGGTTGTTGATAAAAGGGCAGTGCCATGCTCTTCAAACTACGGCCCCTTTCTAGTCTCCCCAGCAATCAGCGAGGCAGCCCCTCAGCCCCCCTGACAGGCTTCAGTGTTTAATCATTCTTCATCCTATCCTATCACATGTTCCAGCAGGACGGCCAACTTCTGCTTGTTCTCAGTTTCTCCAAGTGACTTCAAAGTCTTGCTCCTAGCAAATACTTGAAGAGTTAGCAACCCAGGGTGATTGATCTGGAGAGCCAGCCTTTGGCCCTGAGGCATTCTACCTGTCCCCAAACCTTGTCTGAGGGCCTAACTGTGAGCCCCTGCTCTATAGCCACAAGCCAAATGAGGGAGTCAGCTGGCTGGAGAGTTCCTTTAGAAGCTCCCAGAACATCTGCATATCCCCCAGCTGGAACCATCCAGGGCTTTGCTACTCCTTCACCCAACACCATTTGATTTGGCCCCGTGTCTTTAGATTTACTCCAGTCGTCTACGGCAAGATATTCAGCAACAATCTCAAATAAAGACCCACCCGTTTGAACAAAGGGGGCATGCCTCACTTAGACCCTTCTTCGATTTATAACCAATTCTCTTTTAACATGTGGACCCAACAAACGGGAGATGGCTGCCTAGCTCGAACAATGAAGTTGTTAGTTAACGGAATTAACAGTGTGTTGTCTCACTGTGGTGACAGCGGTAAAACAGGAGACGTGCAGCCGATACAGTCACAACTGAATCGTAATGGGTGAGGTATTTACAGCAAAGCTGTTCAAACATTGAATAAAATATGGGAAGCGCTAAAGCAGATGTGTTTTTATTCTTCTGAGCTGAAGCTTGTAAGGTAGAAAAGGGGGTTAGAGTAATAATCGCAGCTTCTGATTCACACGCATTAATAAATATTCATACAGCAGCAGCCGCTGAAACTTTCCAAATTCAGAAAGAGAGTGAGAAAGCCTGCGCTTGCCTTACACCGGGCTAAGTTTAGCTTCCCAGACAGACGTGTCAGCGTCTCCATTAGGTCTCACGAAAGCTCCTTTGACCTGGGTCTCGCTGTCGGATTTCCCTTTTTTCTTTTCCTTTTGTTCTTTAGTTCCCTCATACTCCTCTGGCTCCAGCCACCAGGAAGTAGAAAGAGATGGCGGCCCTATTAATACAGAAGAGCTGTGATTTAGGGGGAAGGTGGAGGCAGGAGGAAGAGAGTGTCCCTCTTTTGAATTGGGCAGGGATATGTCTCCCTGGGGAGCACAGTCCCTGATGTATCTGAGCGGTGGCTTGCTGTTTGCAGTGTCGTACAAACACTCACGTTCTGTCTCTTTGGCTATCATCACTGCTTTTGTTTTCAAAGAGCACAAGTTTTCTTTTTTCTTTAAGGACAGAAGGGAAGGCTATACACTTTGCCCCGATCTGCAGTAATTAAGGAAGTGTAATCTGGGGTATGAGCATGTCAGGATTCTCGGCCCAGGTTGTATTTCTTTGCCTCTCAGAAGAGGCAGCTCTTGGGAAAGGATTGGGAGGCTTTGTGTAGAGTTGGCTTGGATTTTAAGAGGGGGAGGTAAGTGTGTGTGCAGGGGCCCCGATTCCTCCGGCTAGGGGGGCACAGTCACCCCGGCATGGACGTGCGTTTGGGTGTGGAGAGCCTTTGATGGATGGACCATGTGTGCTGCAGCCTGTAGCTCAACGGGGCTCTCTGAGGTTGCTATGACACCCTTTGTTCCACACTTCTCTGCTTTTATTGGCGTGTGTATGTACCTTGGCTTGTACATGGAACCACAGGGCTTTGTGCTGTGTTTTCATTTTTTCCTTCTGCTTTATTAATGCCCGAGTCCTTTGTCTCCGCCACACCCCTGCGTCTATTCCCCGCGATTCCCCGCGATGGAGGCTCTTCTTTGTGTCTTCTCCCATCATCTCTATTGGTTCCAAATGAAGCCGCGCTGTTTCCTCCACCTCCATCTCCGGCTTTGACCCCAGTATCTTTTCCTTTCAGTGAATTCCATCCCCACAGACTTACACCAAGTCTTCCCTTTCCTTATGCTGCTATGTCCCCTGAAGATATTAATATGATGTTCTGGACACTTACCTGGCACTCAGAGTTCTAGCAATGGGGATATCAAGGATGGCGGCCTCTATTGGACAGGCCAGGGGACCAGTCAGGGAGGGCAGCCCAAAGCCAGGGTTCAGGGATGTGTAAACTGACCAAAGGCCTCTTGACCACATGGCAGTCATTCCTTGGAGACCCTGGCCCTGGGGTAAGCAGGGTTCCCTGGGAGCAGATGCCGCAAGCCCTGCACTGTTGAGGGGATGGATCAAAGAGCAATGCTGTCCATTTAAAGTGTTTGTGTTTAAGATGTGCATGCCTATAATCCCAGTACTCTCAAGCCTGAGGCAGGGGTGTAGCCTGGGGCAGGGGTGTAGCCTGGGGTACAGAGTGAGTCCCAGAGTGAGACCCTGGCTCAAAAAATCCCAAACCAAACTCACCAAAGGAAAAATAATCACATCAAAACGAGCACTTCTTGTATAAATGCTAAGGAAATAAGCAGATTTTATCTATACCCACAACTAATAGATAATCTTGAAAAAGTATGTGAACAAGATCCAGCCTCACATGACATCCGGGAAAACAGTGTGTGGAAGCTGGTAGCGCTGGGCTTGTTGGCAAGAGCCCAAGGAGCTGGTTGGTTGGTTGGTTTAGTGATTGGATGGAGCTTTTTTGGCTCTGTGAACAAATAATAGAATTTATTTTCCCTAAAGAAGGGTAGGGGTGGCACTATGAATTTTAGAAGGCATGTATATATGTGTGTTTGCACACACACACACCACACACACACACACACACACACACACACACACTCACACACACACACACTCACACACACACACACACACACACACACACACACACACACACACACACAGCAATTAGCGGAGGAGTTAATCATTGTTATGCAACTCGTTTGTTGGAAAGATTAACCGGCAAGTGTGTCAGGCTTCTCTCCTTCAGACTTCCTTCCCCTTCTTTGGGCAGCCTAAATGTTAGCTTTACCGTGCACAACAGCCTGCTGCCCTCAGCCCAGGTGAAAAGCGACTACTTGCCAGCGACTTTTCTGTCTATATTAAGACTGTGCTGGCTCCAGAGCACAGCCAAACGTGCTTGAGTGCAGAATGAAGCAGCTCTATGTGCCAGTGATAGAATACAAGAATTGCAAAAGGAGGGCCAGGTAGCGCAACTTGCAAATCGGTGAAAATAATAAAATATCACAGTATGGCTTCTAGAGGCAATAACACATACTTCATTTCCTCCCCACCCCCCGGGGGGTAACAAAGATTTTCAGCAGTAGAGAGATGATAGGCAACCAAGACACTCTGCATACATAGAGGAGCCTTCACATAATTAAAGCAAATGTCAGATACGTCGAATAAATAAGTGATTGTCTGTTTGGGACAGACTGAGTTATAATTTTACTCCAGCTTAAATATTCCTCATGCCGTACGCCTGTGACCTCATTCTTAAGTTGCGAATCTTCCTTTATGAATGAAATTTAGTTTGAGGAAATGAAGCATGTGTCTGAGTGGATGACTTACTCAAGATTGTGCAAGGCGTCTCAATTCCATCTGTGCAGCGGGCTCTAACCAGTCACTCACTGGGCAGTTTCCCCTCAGCTAATCTCTCCCCCCTTCCTCACTCTCCCCTTCCCTCTCTTTCTCCTGTGTGTGTGTGTGTGTGTGTGTGTGTGTGTGTGTGTGTGTGTGTGTATGATCTCGCAGGCACATGTATGATATGTATGTGCTTACGGGACATTAGGACAGCTTCTGGCACCGCCTTTGTCTCTCTTTTTGAGACAAGGTCTCTCACTGGCCTGGAGCTTAGCAAGGTAGGCTGGGCTGGCTGACCAGTGGCTCCCAAGGATCTGCCCGACTCTCCCTCTCCAGTGCTGGGATTGCAAACACTCACCACCATGCCTATCATTTCCTTTTCAGTCCCCAGACTTTGGGGATTCAATTCAGGTCATTGCACCCTCGAGGCAAGCACTTTACCCACCGAGACAACTCCCCAGCCCAGAGAATTCATTTTCTGTCGTTGATAAGCCGATTCTGAGCTGTGATCCAAACATACCAACACTAAATGCATTTCCTAACAGCTATATCAAAGACTTAACTGAGCCCTTGCATCTGCTCCGAAGCAACAGGGCAACATTTGCACAGCAGGTGTGGTGAAATGGGGAGGGAGGGGTATGCCCCTGGCAGGGGATACAGAGGTCCTGGATCAACTGGATTTTCCTCACCAGATTTGTCTGTGCAGCTCTGGTTAGTATGTGAACACACACCACTCAAAACTGGGCCCGTGGCTCTCACAAGGAATCTGACAACCTGGCCCAATCAGCTCTGGGTCTACATGTTGCCAGGGAAACCAATACATAGTCACAAAAACAGAATGATCACAGTGGGGAAAATATAAAATGCGGCCGTTTCATAGTCAGAGGGAGAAAAAGATAGCACGGGGTGACCGTCTGCAGCAGGGAACAGCCCTGAATTCAGGCAGTGCACAACGTGAGCACACATGAGTGGCAATGCACAAGAAGAGGAGCGTGTGTGTAAAACTAAAATTCATTATGTGAATGTGCAAAGTTGTCAAATGTGGAAGGATGAAAATAATAAAAAATGTATGCCTCAGCCCGGGGTGAACTCAGGACTGGAGGGAGAGGGCTACTGAGATCCTTTGTGGTGGGGAGAAGACGGGCGGGCTCTGGGATGAGGAGTGTCCTATGCTTTCCCAGTGGCCCTGACTCTGTAGAATGCCGCCACACCTTTTGTCAGTCCATGGTCCCCAGCTCTCCATGCGCTTTGATGCTGCTGCTCCCAGATACCAAGCCACCTCTGTTTCAGACAGTACTCACCACCTGCAGCCTCACTGCCCGCCCACTTTGTACGGGTGAAATGTGAGCCACAACAGACCATTTCCCGGCTGAGAGTTCCCACCCAGACTTCTGGGGCTGAGGGAATCCCTAGTGTTCCTTGGTGTGGGGACTTGTCACTCCGGTCTGTGCTTTGGTTGCCACTTGGGGTCCTCGTGTCTCTCTGCATCCTTTATCCTGTTATCAGGACACCCGTCCTTGGATCAAGGAGCATTTTAATGGAGCAGGACCTTTGTCAGCGTGACCCACAAAGCTTCATTTCCAAATGCCATGCTCACGCTCACAAGCTCTGGCAGGCAGGACGCCCATGCCTCCCGTGGAGGTCGCAATTCAACCACTCCTTTCTGTAAGAGCTGCTGTAGATGTGGTCTGTGAGGCTAGATTTCTGGACATGGGTAAGTCCTTGGTGAGCTGTCTCGGGCTACACTCTGTCCCTTTGCAATGCAGAGCTCTGAGCTCC
This sequence comes from Cricetiscus sungorus, assembly GCA_030556225.1. Taxonomy (NCBI): domain Eukaryota; kingdom Metazoa; phylum Chordata; class Mammalia; order Rodentia; family Cricetidae; genus Cricetiscus; species Cricetiscus sungorus. The sequence goes on along the minus strand of JANBXA010000391.1, from coordinate 1,356,503 downwards.
ATCTTTTCCCAGCAGTGCATGGGTCAAGCTCAAGACTAAAAGGTAACATTGGGATGGGCAGATGCTCTGTAGGTAAAGTGTTTTTTGCTCAAGGGTAAGGACCCGAGTTCGATGCCATACACAATGACACAAGCCCAGCTTTCCTGTGGTGATGCAGGAGATGGAGAGCGGGTAGAGGACCTTTGGAAGCGCACGAGGAAGATAGACTTACTTCCAATAAGGTGAAAATGTGAGAACTGACCCTGAGCTTGTGCTCTGACCGCTGCACGTGTAACAGGGCGCACATACACCTGTGTTCATACGTGCCTGTTATACACAAGTAACTGAAGTGTAGAAGAGTTGAGTTGCTTATTTTTAGTGTAAGAATCATTTTATTGGTTGGTGGTTAGCAGCAGAGGCTTCTCTTGCAGGGAGCCCAGTTTTAATTTCTAGCACCTACGTATCTGCTTATAACCACCCGGAACTCCAGCCCAGGATATGTGATGCCCTCTTCTGGCCTCCACAAGTACCTGCACACACACACAGCACATACAGACAAGCAAGCATACATACATCTACACATGAATAAGAAAAAGAATTAGCATGCATAGATTTACGTTTTAATTGTCTTCCACTTTGGAAGGCACAGCTGTAGAAAAAGACCATAGGGCACGCCCTTGCTCCCCACCAGTTAAAGATGGCGCCTCATCATCGGCTGGCCTGCAGCTGAGCCGTGAGATGAACTGTGCTCTGTGGGAAGGAGATGGGCACACAGGCTGCCTCAATGAAAATGAACACCAGAGAGGCTCCTCAGAACTCACAGACCTGACAGAATGGGACCGCCCCTTTCCAGTTGCCTATGGGCTTGGCTCTGCTCTTCAGGGTACCTCCCCCACCGTCCTCGCTATGCTGGAAGAGCTGCAATTTCTTCTCTGTGCTCTTGCTCTCTGAGGATTCTATAGTATGTGATAAACCACCCTGTCAGTGCAGCTGGCTCTGGAGAAGCTCTCGCTGCCTGAGGCCACTGGCATTTACTCCCGATGAGATGCATCAGGGCCCACTGTTACGGCTCCCAGAATCCATGTTAAGCTGCACAAGCCATGGGAAGTTTCTCAGCCGTGCTGTGAGCTGGCCCTAGGCTTACTTCAGTGCTGGATAGATAATTCATATGTGAATGGCAGTCAGATATGTGTAGCAATGCTGATAATCATTCTGATATCACTAAGCGCTTAGGAACTCCCTGCTTGCTCCTTACCAGGTACTGTAGTTGGTGGTCACATGACTTTCATTGTCACCCTTTGTGACACTCTGAGAGAGGTGCTGTGTGTCTGAAGCTAGATCAAGAGACATCTTCTAGGTGCAGAAAAATCAAACAGGCTGCATAATAGAGGTGTTTGCCAGGGAGGCACCCCCACAGCCCAATTCTGCGGGTGCAACATTAATCAGTGATACCTATGAATTATAATATGGCAGAAGGTTCCATGTACGTCTATGATGTAGCACCCTATACCAAGCATTGCCAGGTGGTGGAGACAGAATTTTAAAGTGAGCCTTGGTGGCCTTCATTCTCCTTTAATTCTTTTCCCCCTGGTTGTGGGAGGGATCTGCGACCATCATGAGATACGTCCCTATGAGTAAAAGGACCTTGCCATTGTGGTCATTTTAAGTTGTTAGTTGACCTGTAGCTGGGAAGATTATTGGGGGCGGGTGGCCAGACCTGATCAGGTAGCCTCTTGAGAGACACAGGGACCATTTCTGGAGAGTCCCAAAGAATGCCGGGGATAATCCTCTGCTGCTGCAGAGCTGGCAGGGCTACATGGCAAGAGGTGTGGACAGTGTCATAAGCCATGAGCAGTCTAGGACCCAGCAGAAAGAAAAAGGGCCTTCAGCCCTTCAACCTCAAGGGGGTGACTTCCTGCAACAATCTGAAGGAACTTGGAGATGGATCTACCCTTGGTCCGCAGATGTAAATGCTGCCCACGTAAACCTTGCTTTCAACCTGGTAATACCCAGAGGAGAGGACCCCCAGGAAAAAGCCACGCCTGCATCCCTGACCTGTTAGCTTACAGCTAGCAAATGGGCACTGTGCAAGGATGCTGAGTTTTTGACCATCTGAAAGACAAAAATGGAAAACTGACAGGTATTCTCCGACGTGCCCACTCCATCCTGTCCACTCACCCAAGTGCCATGAAAGGATTTCTGTATTTCCAAAAAGTCATGTCCTGGGCCTGGAAGATGGCTTAGTTGGTAAAGTGTTAGCCTTACAAGCATGGGAACCTGAGTTTAACTCCCGGAGCCAAACCAAACCAACCAACCAAAAACAAACAAAGCAAGGCATGGTGGTTGGTGTGCACTTGAAATCCCAGTGAGGGAGGAGGCAGGTGGGTCCCTGGGTTCTCTGGCCAGTTGGCGTGGCTACCTGGTGAGTCTGGAGTCAGTGAGAGCCCTGTCTGATGAAGAACAGGGGTATCTGAACAATGACCCTGTCTTCTCAGAGGAAGTTCACCGCGGGGCGTGTCCTGGAGGCTGGGCCTCTCCTCGCACTCCTCAGCACATGTCCCCAGAAGTGGCCTCCTGCTTCCCCTCACACAAGCTCATCAGCAGTGGAGCCAAGAGACTATAGACGGAACTCTATGAAACCGTGAACCACAACTATTCCTTCCTTCACACTCATTTTGTCCCTGGGATTTGTCTCAGAAGTGAAAATTCTGATCAGCACAGTGGCCTTTTCACATATCTCTCCATATCTGATTCCAGAAGCTACTTGCTTCTAATCCCCTTCCTGCCCTCTTCCCTCCCCCTTCCCACTTCCTTCCAGGCCTCTTCCTACTCCCTCCTGCTCCCTCCCTGACCCCTTTCAGGCCTCTTCCTGCCCCTTCCTGCTCCCTTCTGAACCAAGAATGTTAATGGCCACCTCCCCCAAGGGGAAGCTGTGGTCTTCTGTGGGATCCCATGGGCATTATGGACTTGGAAAGAAGATGCCCCGTATCTGGCTGCAGCTTGCTCTGCAGCCAGCACCTTGGATTTGGTCCCCTCTTTCTAAGCTTTACAGAATTGTTTTTGTTTGCTACCGGGCTCTGTGCAGCAGGTCCTCAACCCGTGGGGAGCAACATCTTTGTGGGTTGAACAACCTTTGCACAGAGCTCACCTAATACCATCGGTAAACACAAATATTTACATTATGATTTATAATAGCAGCAAAATCACAGTTATGAAGTAGCAACAAAAATACTGTTTTGGGTGGTGGTCAACATGAGGAACTGTATTAGAGAGTAGATGGTCTACAGAGCTAGTTCCAGGACAGGTTCTAAAACAATACATATAAACTATGTCTTGACAAACCAAAATTAAAAAAAAAAAGGATGGAAACATTAGGAAGGTTGAGAACCATTGGTTAAGTGGACGGAAACGACACGGAAGGGGCTCTTTGCAAGGGTAGGCATGTTGGGAGATTTTCCTGTTAGGGCAACCCACTCAGAAGTATTTTGTTTTGAAGCAAGCTCAGGTCCAAACCCCTGAAATAGGCTCTGATGTGATGGCAGAGCAATGTTTAAAGATTTGCTCTGATGAAGCTGAATTTCCCCCTGAATTCCATTTTCCTGCAGATTATTTTTGAGACCTTCTAGCAAGGGAAGGTTTGGTCTGTTCAGATAGGGAGTGCATCTATTTTGCATACTGACATGCATTTTAACAAGGAAAAGGTCACGGACTGGGACGGTTCTGCTTGTTGGCGTGACAGCCGACATTTACCTGAGCCTTCTCGATACACCGAGGTTTAAAATGATTTAGTGAAATAATTGTCATGATTGATTTTTTTTTATTTTCTTTTTGGTCCCAGAGTTCACCTTTGTTCCTCTTGGGCTGGGTAGCTTTGATGGGAATCCACTTCTAAAGTTCTGGGTGGATGGCAAACTTTGATTAAAATCACGAACTCTTTTATGATCTCTTGGCAAAAGCTGGTGAACTCAATTGCTGCTGACATATTCCTTGACCAACATCTGTTCTCCGAGTGACATTAGTGCAGCAGGAAATAAGCAGCTGCGATGTTTTCTGTATAATATTATTCCTTGTAAATTCCACACCTCAGGACTTGCAGAAGAGCCCAGAGAGGATGGCGGACATTTAAGCACATCGCCATCAAAACAGTGGCCATGTGGCTTGGCTGGCCAATGGGTTGATCAGACTTTTGACAAAGGAGAGTAAAAACCAGTGTAGTGGTTACTTTTAACAGTGGACTTGACACAACCTAGAGTCATTTGGAAAGAGAATCTCAGTGAGGGATTGTGATGGGGGATGTCGTTCTGTATATATGTTTCTCTTATTGGTTGATGAATAAAACACTGATTGGCCAGTAGCCAGACAGGAAGCTAGGCAGGGCAACCAGATGATGAGAATGCAAGGGAGAGGAAAAAGAGGGAGGCCGCCAAGAGACACCATCCTGCTGAAGGAGTAACAGGTCTGGGCATTCTCCAGTAATATAAGACCATGTGAAAATACTTAGATTATTGAAACGGATTAATAATTAAGAGAGAGCTGGCCAGCAAGAAGCCCTAGCCATTGGCCTACAGTTTTATAATTAATGTAGCATTCTTTTCTTTATTTGGGGTGAATTGACTGCAGGACTAGACACAACAGAAACCTCCATCTTCAGAATTGTCTATACTAGATTGGTATGGGCATGTCCCTAGTATACTGTCTTAATTAAGTGATGTAGGAAGACCTAGACCACTGTGGGTAGCACCATTCCCTAGGCAAGGCATCCTGAACTGTGTAAGAGAGGAGCAACTGAGCCAAGCATAAGCATCTGTGCATGCAATAATTCCTCCCTGCCCTTGACTGTGGATGCGATGAGCTGTTTAAAGTCCCTTCCTTGATTCCTTGCAATAATGGACTATTTTAACCTGGAGATGTTGTAAGCTGAAATAAACCCCTCTCTCCCCTATTATTTTTGTCAGTGAATTAATTTTACCATGGAAACATAAATGAAACCAGAGCATCCAGGGCATATCTTGAACAGTTTCTTTCACTGCTGATAAGAAAAGAGTGGTGTACTGAAAGAAATGAGTAGATTTGACACCTGAACCTAGATGCCACCTCAGAGAACACGCACATCACGGTGAACAGAGCCATGGTCTCCTAAGGTTAGACATGGCCTAATTCCAAACCCATGATATGCTCTTTGCTGTGACAAAAGATCTCCGTTGGTACGAATACCTTGAGAAGAGGAGGCTGTCTGGGTGGGACGGTGTAATCAGGAGGGTCATTAAAAGTCAGAGAGAAGTGATCCAAGGAGACAAGGAGTATGGGAGGAAAGCAGAGGTGATGTGCTTTGAGAATTGGGTGACAGGCTCAAAGTCAAGGAATGCAGGTGGCCGTAGAAACGGACAAATGAATGAATAAACGCATCAATCAGTCAATCAATCAATCAATCTCGATCAATCAATCGATCGATGAATAAATAAGCAAATAAGTAAGTAAGTAAGTAAGATAAATAAATAAATAAATAAATAAATAAATAAATAGACACTGATATTCCCTAGAGCTTCCAAGAGAAACACGGTCTTTAAAGATTTACTCATTTATGTCCATATGAATGTGTGTGTGTGTGTGTGTGTGTGTGTGTGTGTGTGTGTGTGGCAGGGATGTTCAAGAAACCAGAAAGGGTCATAGGGTTCCTGGAGCTGGAGTCACAGACAGTTACAACTCTCTCCACCTGTGTGCTGGGAACTAAGTCAGATCCTCTGAAAAGAGCAGGAAGTGCTTTGAGCCCCTGAGGCAAGGCCCTAGCCCTAGAAGACTGCTATTCACAACTCTGTGTGTGTGTAGGAGGGTGTGGGGGTGGTCCATACGTGTGCATGTGAGTGCACACTGCATGGGAGAAGGTAAGTACACAGGAGAGGTGTGTAAGTGTGCATGGGTGTGCACATTTGCGTGAGTCCAGGTAAGCGTGTAGGTGAATATAGAGCATCACATGTGTCCTTTTCAATCTTGTACCATCTTGTTCTTTAAGATAGGGTCTCACGTTGATCTGGGACTTGCTGGGTAGGCTAGGCTGACTGGTGAGAGCTCCAGGGATCTGTCTGTCTCTGACTTTGGGATTGCAGGCATGGGCCACCATGCTTGGCTTTCTTCACAGGGGTTCTGGAGCTTGAACTCAGGTTTTTAGTTTTGTATGACAAGTTCTTTATAAATTGAGCTGTCTACCTAGCCTTGGTTAACAACTGTTTCTGAGTCCCATAAGATTTATTTTGCATTGTGACCTCTGGGACAGTGCAGCGATTTAGCTGAGTGTTGCTTTAAGCCACTGAGAAAGTGATCATTAGTTACAGCAGTGAGAGGCAGCTAATGACAAACTGATGTAGAGGGGGTGGTACGGAGCCTCCAGATAGTGGAAGAGAAAGATGACAGCACTGGTTCCCAGGTGATAGCCTGGCCACTGTCACCTTGCATCAAATTAGTTACTTCTGATCTAACCCATGCTAGGGAAAAATCAATTTAATTTTTATAGAATCACTTAGTTTGTGTTTTGGTGATGGTTCTGAGTTTTCTTGAATTTGGTTATTTGCTAATTTGCCATCCATTAATTTCAGGGCTAGACTAAGGATAGATGTGACTGACATCTCACAACACTCACCTTTATCTAACTGTTACACACCAAGTCAGTGTTTCTCCTATGCTTAGTCATCCCAAGACTGGGACCAGAAGGCCTGTAGTCCACTAGCATCATTGAAACCAGTGACTCCTCTGATGGTGCTCTCACCATCTTTGCCTTCCCGGTGGAAATCCCCAAGAGGCTGATGTCTGAACCCTCCTATTGCTCTCTTTTCGGCATCTAGACAGGCTGATGCTCAGCTCCTTGCCATCCTGCAGGATGCACCTCTGCATCCCAGAGCAAAGAGTCACATTAGACTTCTCTCTTAGTGGCATTGACCTCACAATATCATAATTCAGCGACCTTATAATCAAAGGTGTGGCATGAATCAGCCACTGGCCCGGATTCTAAACAAAGAAGGATGATAAGCAATGACAATGGAAATGAAAAAAAAAAAGCCAAATAAATTAGAGTTTAACTTCAGAACTTGAAGAAGATAAACAGAATGTAACATTGGCCACCACCCATAAAAAATGTTTTCTTGGTGACATTCAGCTCAAATCTGAACATTGAAGGGTAAAGAGTGGGGGCTGCCCAAGTATTTAGGGCATGAGGCATGTGGGGAGGTGGAGATTGGGGAGCTAGAGGAGTCAGAAGGCCAGGTGGGGGAAGCATGAGGAAGCTCAGAGAGACAGAGAGGGTCAGACAGTGCCAGACGGAGGTAGGGACTCTGGCTTTGCATCTAGGTGCAGTGGGGAGCCACTGGAGGTTTGTAAATGGACATCATTGGCTCCAATGTGCAAGCTAAAGAGATCACTTTGGATATTGCTATCTTAAGCAGGCCTGCCATATGGCATGGTCCAATTCTGTCATGCCAACTTTCAAGGGTCCCTCCTGGGGTCTTAAAAATTATATTATAGCTGACTACTAATGTGCAGAAGAGTTGGGATCTGGGACACCAGAGCCATGCTGCTTGCCTGTCTCTATGTGGTTTCTGCATCGTGTAGGCTCTTTCTGTGAAGTTGATAAATACAAGTACTCGGGAGTATTTTATGGATCAATGAAATAGTAATGAACTTGGAGGTGCTTTAAGTTTATTTATAAAGCCAGGTCATCTAGAGGTCAGACACCATCGCAGCAAATGCAACTGTAATGAATATCTTTGATAAATTCGGGTTTTAAGCCCTAACCCATGTCATACTGATTTCACATATTATGAGCTATAGACCCACAATTTCTTAGATGTAATCCTGGGGGCAAAATGAAAACACCCTGAAGCCAAAAGGCATATTTTCAGATTTTTATCATTCATCTGATGCTCAAGACTAAACTAAACTAATAAACACACATAGGTAAGTATGAATGAGCATATATACTTATCTTTATTCATCCTGGTGAATAGAATTGATCACATTAGCATAAATATTAGGTTTGATGACACAAATCTGCACCATTATCTTTGGGATGATTACCTAAGATATATGAACCAAATTACCTAAGGTCCAAGGGACACCTGAATTCAGCAATGCATTTGAGTGACAGAATTCTAAATGGGAGCTCATGAATTGCTGTATCATGGAGACAAGTGACAATGGTAGACCTAGACTCAACTGATACATCTACATGCAACCCCTAAATCTTAAGGCTTTGAGAACATCATGGAGGAAAAGAGTCTAAGGACCAGAGGACCAGGACATCTGTAGGAAGATAGGAAGACAGTGTTTTCTAATGTGACAGGGAAGCAGCACCCAGGAAATCTCAACAATGTGGCCACTAAACGAGGCTTGCCCAAAGACATAAGCAACTGAGGCATACCGACATAGATGGGAGAAATCTCACAAGGCCACATCCTGGATGAAGAGCTACTATGGGTGGATGCTGAGGGAGGGAGAATTAGTCTTCTCTAGGAATAAGCACACTGATTGGTCATCCCTGAACACACATACACACACACACACACACACACACACACACACACACACACACACACACAGAGAGAGAGAGAGAGAGAGAGAGAGAGAGAGAGAGAGAGAGAGAGAGAGAGAGGGCACTAAATGACTCAGCAGGTTATATTTATATATGTATATGTACATATATGTGTATGTATATACACATATATGAGACAATAACAGGTGAAGAAGATAACATGAATTTGAGTGGTAGTGGGGAGAACAGGAGGGGTTGGAGGAGAAGGAGGGGTTGAAATTGTGAATAGTACTTTGTGTATGAAATTCTCCAAAACCATTTAAAAGTTAAAAATTGAGTTGCTCTAATCATACAGAGTCATTTCTGTAGATTATACAAGACTTGTACCTGAATTGTAACGGATAACATTAGAAAGAAACAGATATTTATAGGACCTAGGGAAACTGAAAAAAACAAACAAACAAAAAAAAACCAGTAGTATCTCACACTTCTGCTCACCCCACTAAATTTTACCAGGGTAAAGAGTTTGACCCTTATAAACTCTGTGTGGTAACTCTGTGTTGGGATCAGTTTGTCTCTATCCTACCTATAACTGAGCCTGGCAAGCAGTGGGAAATAGAAGTATTAAATCAGTCCAGGAGTCCATGGACCAGATGCTGGGGACCCACCCAGTGCTGGGTCGGTGGAGTGGATTCCAGCTCTTCCAGCATCCCTCGTGGCTTTGTTCCTCTTCCTCTACCACTGCCTTGCTGAAGGAGACAGCGAGGTCCTCTCCAGATAATCAAAAGCTCTGGGAGAAGGAAGGATGGAGAGGGGTGTAAAGAGTTTTTGTTTCAGTTGGATAAAGCTTAGCGATCTGTGTAAACAGCCAAGAGCCTTGTTTCTCCATAAAAGACTCTAATCAGTTCTAATCCAAGAGCATCGTTGGCACTGAGAGATTGTAAAGGCAAAATATTCACTTTGAAAAATGAAACCTATTCAATTCAGGGCATTGTAATTTCCCATTGTGAGCCTGTGGTACCGGCGATTAAATTCTATTGTATGTCTGCAGCTCTCCTTAACGGCGATGTTTGCTATTATTAACTGATATTCTAAGAACATCCACTCTCGGTAGTGAAGTGCCGCTTCACTACCGAGATAATTTGCATATGTCTTGAGTTTGCCCTTCATGGTCTCTCTCCCTCATTCTCTGCACTGTATGTGTCTGCAATCCCACCCATAGGCTTCTGCCTCCTGATATACTCCTGGCATATACGCAATTGTCTGGCCACCATGGTTCACATCTGGATACGCCTGGAAAGTCCTACATGGGTCTGTTTCCTAGCTCTTTGCCATGTGGCAGGAGAAAAGACTTTTTGAAAAGTCTTAGGTTGTGTTCCCCAGAAGCAGAACCCAAGGGGGATATTGCCTAAACACAGGTCCAGTGGGCCCTGCGTGTGAAATCGGTGGGACGAGAGGGGTTTCCAAGTTGAGATTTTGTTTGTACTTTTCCAGATTTTAGAATATTTACACAGGTTTTAATCAGTTGAGCATTCCTGACCCAAAAATTCTAGCACTCTCTGAATTTTGAAATGTGTAAATCTCACATTGACATCTAAGAAATTTAATTTGATCATATTCTGTGACTTTTCCTGGGGACACACACACACACACACACACACACACACACACACACACACACACTCCTGTTCTCTCCTTATAGAGCACTGATAGTCCTCTTAAGAAAGCTACCATTAGACTGTAGCGTGATAAGCCAGTGGGTTCAAATGGAGTTTCTCATAGGAGCAGGGGTGAAGGGTCACTCACAACAAGGGCAGGGCATTATAGTCAGTCATAGGGTGAAGGGTCTCTCACAGGGTCAGGGTGAAGGGCTACTCATAGGAACAGGGATAAGGATAACAGGGATAAGAAACAGGGATAACACAATTGAGCAGGGGTGGGGGTCACTCACAGAAGCAGGGGTGAGGGTTTACTCACAGAAGCAGGGGTTTACTCACAGAAGCAGGGGGGTCACTCACAGAAGCAGGGGCTGAGGGGCTACTCATAAGCAACTACACCGCTGAAGAAGACCCCCCCCTTCTCATCCCAGTAACTCCTCTACTTCAACAAGGGTCATCAGCGGGCGCAGCCCTCTGAGGGTCTCACATGAACCATCACAACTATTCTGATTTCATGACAGCAGGGGCCAGGCCATGTCATGCCTAGATGGCATAGTTCTGTCATGAAAGTGTTTCCCATTTCATATGTTTAGAATAGAGACTCTTAATCTGTAACTGAGAAGATGAAGACAGCAAGGGAGTGGGGCCAGGAAGGGGAAGCCAAGCACACAGGAAGTATCACCATAGCCTTGGGAAGGGAACTAGGGCTCAGGTCTACAGGGGAGTCTGAGACTACTGGCCATTCTGGAGCGAGGGCACTGGCTATTTCTGCTCCTGGGGACTGACAGTCATCTAAGGGCTACAGCCAGGGTCATCAATGCCATCACCACTCGGGCTCTGAAGATGTAGACAGAAGGGATTCTGAAGGGAGCCCTGGATGTGAGTTTATTTAACTACAGACCTCATGCTAAAGGACACTGAAGGACAGGGTGGCCAAGTGTGATCTCCTATGACTACACTCTCAGGAGCAGTAAAGAGGGAATATGATGGGGAGGGGGATTCTGTTGTGCAGACTGTCCTCTTGTCCACAGCTCCAGAAGATGCTCATGTGTGCCATAAATACTAAGGGTGGGGCCAACAAAGTCACACACACACAAACTACAGACTTACCACATTCCAGTATAGCATGAACCCACGGGGGTTCAGTAAAGGTACTCAAGAATTTACTTAGGTATAAAATAGGAGTAAACATTCACGGATATGGAATAGGTTAGATGTTAGATGCCACCATTGATCCTGTTGCTCCAGCCACCCGAGAGAGAGAGAGAGAGGGGGGGGGAAGAGAGAGAGACCTTCTCCCTCAGCTTATCTGTTGTCAAGCAGGCGACATTGATCATGACATAGGGCTTGCTGCCCAAACATCATGGCTAAATAGATGGAAATCCCACAACATTCCAGAGTCAGTCATGATCATCAAAGAGTAAGAATGACCTAGGGATGGCCTGGGAAAGAAGAGGGGAGAAGAGTGAGGGCAAATCAAGGAGGCCCAGGCTTTAAGTCCATATGTGGTGATGCCTTACAGAAATAGTTTAAGGACAGAAGTACATGAGTTCTGTTCTAAAATGGGAATTATGGCCCATTAACAGATGATGAAGAAAGGGGCAACTGTCATGAGTCATCAGAGACGGAGTAGAGTGGAAATTCAGAATGCAGTTTGAAGTTCAAAGGACCAGGACAGTAGACAGTGCGGCTGTGGGAGAAAGGGAAAGAGCCATTAATGATGGTTCCTATGGGTTGGGCTTATGAACCAGTGCTTATGGGGGTAGCAGGGCTGAGGTGACCCTGGGGCCACATGGGAAGTGGGACAGGAAGAACGACGGTAGGCTGGGTAGCTCACTGGGGCTAGAGGAGCACATGATGCTAATGGGTGGTAACTTCTGATACCTCAGTCCCCTAGTCAAGCAGCTATTTCCTCTTCCAACATCTATGTCCCACAGACCATGGAGCTAAGGTCGTGTTTCCAGCATAATGTTGCTCATTTGTCCGTAGCACTATTTACATGTATACCTAGATGCCTTACCGTAGGGAGAGTGACTTCTGATTTTATCAACTCAGCCCTACATGAAAGACCAGCTCAGGCCTGTATATCAGGAAACAAATGTTCATATTCAGTTCTGGATACAGACGGGTCTCACATTCGCCATCAGTCAGAAAAAGGCAATCTTCCCCGCGTGAAGGAGAGCTTAAGAAAAATACAAAAGTCTAAACATTCTGTATCACATGAGAGAAAGAGAATGTTGCCAAAGTGAAAGGAAATCAATGGGACGACTTTGGAGACCCATTTCAATCTGCTGTTGACATTGTTTTTTCCTAGTAATTTTCTCACAGTGTTAACAGTATTGAGTTTGCCTATTGATTCTATTATTTTTGACCTTGCATTAGTGTGGTCTAATCTTACATGCCATAAAATTTCCCTTCACAGCTAAAATTATTGTATGGCTCCAGAGGAAACTTCCAATGAGGTCGAGTACCCCCCTCCCTGCCCTTAGGATTTTGATGGGTGTGTAAATGGCTATAATGAGTTGTGTTGACTTCCAATACACTTTCAAGTTGTTTACAATTTATTAAATGCTTGAAGCGAGGTCATCATATAAACGATCAACTGTATTGATGGGAGTACTCAAGTCCTGATGGATTGAAGGCCACTGACAAGCCAACCAGATTGGCCAACTTGAATTTGAGTCAATAGCATAAATATATATTTGGCTCCCAAATCGAAGCCAACTTCACATTTGTTATTCTGAAAACCCTGTTAAATAAATAGCTTCAGAGGGTCCCACTGGAAAACATATTCTCCTTACCCCGTAACTCCCACAGCTAGACCCTTTCTGCAAAGTCAATAATCCAAGCTGAATGAGTTCAAAAAAATGGGAGGTATTTGATGAGAGCCCAAAAGCTCTTGAATATTTTTCTTAAGAAAAGAATAGATTTATTGTTGGCTTTCAGAGGAGGGGGATTTGGCAGCCATCCTCTCTAAGGGCTTAGGAAGTGTAGTCACAACACACCATTAGCGACTCATCCATCCTCTGCCCTAGCTCTCCAATGTATCAAGGTAGGAGGTCAAACCACCTGTACAGCACACCTCCCATCCGGCCTGTGATGCAGCCTTGGCTCAGTCTGTAGGCAAAGACATCTTGGGATTTACTGGCATCTCACTAATGGGTTTGCCCACAAACACTTAGAAAAGTATTGCTAGAAGAGTTAATTTGCCTCTTAATGATTTAATTATATGCTACCGCTCTGCTGTAGATGAATAACAATGCTCCTCTCTTCCCTGCTGCTGGAGGCTGCTGATTTTGGAGACTTTTGGAAAAGCATGTCATTGGTTTTTCTCAGAGAGAGCAGAATTGAGTCACAGGGGGTTGAAAGGAGCATTTTCCTAGCCCCTAATAACTGTCCCCACTCATCTGTAATGGAGTGAGGGGGCTCCGTCAGGCTGACACTGGTGGGCATTGTGAATGTGCTGGGATTTATTTTTGTAATGTCTTGATTGATCCCATGTCAAGTTCAGTGGGGTTACCTGGGGGCGCAGTGCAGAGACAGAAAGTAGATGAGGGCCTGGGGAGGTAAGCCAGTGTCAAGTGCTCACTGGGAGAGCTTGAGGACTCGAGTTTGGGTCCTCTGCACCCATGCAAAAGCTGGGTGTGTCTGTGCACTGAGGAGACAGGGTTACTAGGACTTGCTGTCCCCACACATAGTATGCCTGATGAGGTTGCCTCTAAGCTCAGTAAGAGACCATGCTTCAAAAAAATAAGGTGGAAAACAATAGAGGGAGGACATGTGTCTGCTTGCACATGCACACACATACACATGTATCTGCAAACACATGAACACACACAAACATGTATACATGTACACACACACACACACACACACACACACACACACACACACACACACACCAAATGCACAGGCTAGGGGTACATTAGAGTCTTTGTATACTCACATTCAACTTTTCACCATCAAAACCTGTTACGAGCAGGTTTTTCCCCCTGCTGCTGGTCTGGTCCCATCACCATGCCAGCCCCCAATAACATGCAGAGACTCTGTATTTGATACAATCCTGTTGGCCAGTTACTATCATTGTTTATTGGCTAGCTCTGTCTTAATGATTAACCCATTTTTACTATTTTAAGTATTTTCACGTGGCTCGTCTTACCGGCCAGAGCAGCTGGTGTTCTACCTCTCTGGGCTCTCCATGTTGACTCCTCCCAACTACTTTCTCTTTCCTCCTCCTAGTCTCCTAGCCCCACCTATCTTGCTTTCCTATTGGCCAACAGGGCTTTATTCATTAACCAGTATGAGAAACATATTTACAGAATAACATCTCCCATCATCTCCTTTTATTTTTTGTTGGGGCCAATTGTAGCTAGTTGTTTTTCCGCCAGCCTGCCTGGTCCCACGGCCACGCCAGCCCAAAATAACATGCAGAGACTCAGTATTTGATATAAGGTTGTTGGCCAGTTAATAGTTTCTTACCAGCTAGCTCTGTCTTAATGATTAACCCATTTCTACTATTCTAAGTATTTCCACGTGGTCTCATCTTACCAGCCAGAGTGGGTGGCATTCTACCTCTCTGGGCTCTCCATGTTGACTCCTCCTCACTACTTTCTCTTTCCTCCTCCTCGTCTCCTAGCCCCGCCTATCTTGTTTTCCATTGGCCAACAGTGCTTTATTCATTAACCAGTATGAGAAACATATTTACAGAATAACATCTCCCAATTAACTATCATTGTCTATTGGCTAGCTCTGTCTTAAATATTAACCCATTTTTATTAATCCAAGTATTTCCACGTGGTCTCATCTTATCGGCCAGAGGGGCTGGTGTTCTACCTCTCCGGGCTCTCCATGTTGACTCCTCCTAACTACTTCCTCTTTCCTCCTGGTCTCCTAGCCCCACCTATCTTGCTTTCTATTGGCCAACAGGGCTTTATTCATTAACCAGTATGACAAACATATCTACAAAATAACATCTCCCTTCAAAAACCTATATTTATTTATTATTTTAGTGGCTTTGTCTAAGCCTACCTTTCTGCTTTAAAAGGCCGGAGCACTTGACCCCTAGGATGGTTGTGGTCTCTCTGCTTTGTGTGTCTCTCAGAAAAGCTGGCCCTGCTCTCTGACAGCAGACCCTGTAGCTTGATGGGGGGAGGCTCAAATTTTTGTTGGGATCAACTAACAAGAAAAAGGCAGGAGACTGCAAGACTGAGCAGAGGCGCTTCTCGAAACAGCCAGCCAGAGTGTTGGCATCTCAGGAAGCTCCATAGCTGACCTTGCCCAGAGGTGATTTGCAGGGTGGAACAGCCGGCCTTTACCTCCCTCTTCTCCATCTCCGTAATGGCGTCACATGGGTCAGCTGGAATTTCACAGCTGGAAGCTAGTGCTGACCACATGCCCTACCCGCAGTGGACAGTGAGGAGAGAGCTGGTAGGTATTGCTCTGCATTCAGGGCACCCTGTGTTCGTACAGCGGTAGAAACACTCGTCAGGGCCACAGGGATGGCTCAGGCAGAAAAGTGTTTGCCTTACAAGTGTGAGGGTGGGAGTTTCATCTGGGATCTCTTGACTTGCAAAGTGCCTGGGTATCTGGGGCTGGAGAGACGGCTCAGTGGGTGAGAGCTCTGGGTGCTCTGCATTCAGTTCCCAGCCGCACACAGGCATCTGTAACTCTAGTTCCAGGGCACCTAATGCTCTCCTAAGACTTCTGCAGGTACCAGGCATGCATGCCGTGTATAGACATACATGCAGGCAAAATGCACATACACATAAAGTAAAATTTTAAAGGGTGAAAAGAAAAAAAATACCAGACCTCGGTAGTCGGTGCATGCTTGCAACATCAACACGGGTAGGGGGGCTTTCTGCCAGCCAGCTTAGAAGGCTTGTTGAGTCCTGGGCCAGTGTGAGACCTGATGGGAACAAACACAAAGACATGAAGCCCAAGGTGTGCAGCGATGAGGCATGGCAGCAGAGGTTGACTTCTGCTTCCACAGGCACAGGCAGGCACTTGGACACCTACTCCATCCCCAAACACTAACCACAAACAGGAGATGGAGGAGGGGAAGTAAAGGCCTAGAGTGGTCCCCTAACTCCACCTCTAACTAGCCAGGGTATTGGAGGATGTGAGCAGAACTTAAACATCCAATCCACAAGATGAGGATAATGGGACCCTGGGGAGAACTGGAGATGATTATCTGTAAAGGGGACATTCTCCTGCACTCTCGAGAAAACCCCAGTCCTGGTACCCAGCTGTGACCCCGCCACCGACCATGCAGGCCTCTCATCTCCGTGTTAAGTGTCCACTTTCTTTCCGGTGCACCCCAAAGTTCTCTAGGATCCCATGCATCACAGTGGATTGTTCGGCGTCCTTGACTATAAGATCCAATCCTGGAGGGGCCACAGGTTAAGAGGGGACACTGGATTCTGCCCCTTGGCAGTCAGTGGGGTCCCCCAGGAATCTACAGAGAACACTAGCCAGCACTTCTTACCTGATCTCCTTAGCCCAGAGGCCAAGTGGGCAGGGCCAGTTGGTAAGGTTGGAGGCCACGGATGCCTGGTGCATCTTCCTGGTGCTTTCAGGATCCTGCAGGGCTTATTATGAGCTGGGCACCAAGGCACACCTGTTCTACGCATCACTTTGCAGGGCTTGGAGGGAAGGGTTATCCTTAGGCATGTTTCACTGAGAAAATGGAGGCTCACGCATGAGCTAGATAGGGCTGGATATCAGAACAGAACAAATGTAGTCTGACACCAGGCTCTGAGTGTGAGGCAGATGGGGACCGTGCAGGAAGCTTCACACATTCACTCTGGAGAAAGCTGTGAGGTTTTGCAGCCATGTTGGTCCCAGTGCAGTGGAGCATGGGTCTCTTTTCCCCACTTTCTCTGCTGGGGGTGCATTCATCTCCAAGTCTTTTGGTCTGTTCAGTTGCACTGGACTTTAATTTTATTTTCTTGCAGATTAGCTCTCCCTACCACCCTGTTGCAAGGCATGCATGCACATACGCATTGACAAATGGGATGTTAATATTATCGTAAAACTATATCATTAACTACGTATATGAAATAAAATTAAAAATGACAGAATCCTTTGTTGAGTACTTATTTTTAGTATCTTTAGATTCTGTATATATGTGTGGTCTGTTTGTGGGTGTGCTCATGTGCCTGTGGGTGCCTGAGGAAGTCAGGAACATCAGACACCCTGGAGCTGGAGTTACAGACAGCAGTGAATGGACCTGGCACAGGTCCTTTGCAGAGGCAGCGGGTGCTCTTATGAACTGAGCCAGCCCTCTCTGTCCCCAACGACTGAGTCTTTGCTGGAAGGCGTCACTAGCCATTGGTCCCTAGGTGTACTTACATTCTGTAGGATGTAAACCCAGAGAAGAGATTTCTGATGCTACTCACTGGTGAAGCAACCCAGGTCTGTTGTGGATGTGTGATGTGGCTTCCTGTCATTTTTTAAAAGTGTCTTTTACATGTCTCCATCTGCAGATGGGCTCAGTGCTGCCCATGTCTTGGAGATGCTGAGTGAGTTCGGCTTTCAATGCCTGGTTCCCAGGATGTGCTCAGTAAACACAGGTGTCTTCCGTGGAGGCTAAAGGGCTGGGTGTGAAGTTGGACCTGACACACACAAGGGATGGGGTCTTGTGATTTGCCCAGCTGGTGTGTGTGGTTTTTTTAGGTCAGTAGGAACAGCACTTACACTGTCCGTGAGGGTAGGTTCTAGAACGTCACTGAGATGCAGTGCCGGAGGAGAGGAAGCACCCCAGGATCTTGTCTTGGGTCCAGTGAGTTCGTTTCTCGCACGGAAGAGACTCATTTCCTGAGGGGAAGAGACGGAGGGTGACAAATCAAACTCGTCCGGCTCTAGAGGAGAGCACCTCCACAGAGACACTGTGGGAGGCGTGCAGTCTGGGGCTTCTTTTCTAAAAGTGTGCTTTTCCCTAGAAATGGAGGGGCCCCATGTGAAAGGCACCGTGCTCTGCTGGGAACAGTCCCGCAGTCTAGTTGAACCCCAGGCTCACGCACACCCGGAGGTGCGTAGATGGACTCTTCCCTTTGTTGGTGGATGGCCTTTCTTCCACTTCCCATCCCAGCCCCTGAACCCCCCCCCCCCGTGATGTCTCGAGTGTAGGGGACACATGCCTGAGGTCGAAATGATCAGGAGAGACGTTCCAGTGAACCATCTATGGCTGATTCTTCTTTAGATAGAGCTATTGCGGTTTAATAAGGATCAGGATAAACAATTAGGCCGAATAGATGTTTATTCAGGGAGAAATAACTCACAACATAGGCAGATGAACGCGGCGAGTTCCACAAGGATTCTCTCCTCTCAGAGTCCCACCAGCAAGAGAGCTTCCGACCCCCTCCTCAGCCTTTTCCCCTAGGTCACATCCGGCCCTGTCTCCACCCCCCAGTGGGTGTGGTCTAAGCCACAGGTGCAGACAAGGTGAATATCTCACTACATAAAACATGATACTATTCACACCGTGGTCATCACTTTCCTAGAAAGCATGGTTCCTCAATACTCTGCTGGGCTAGAGGCAGCTCCCTGAGATAACTCTGATGTCAGGCTCAGAGGTATCTTGAGGGCTGAACCTTGAAACCCCTGAGAATGTCAGAAACACAAGGATGCTCTAAACCCTTGTGACATTAGCATGGTATTGGCATGTTATCTGCTCACATCTACCAACCCACTATCCATCAACTCTTATTCATAACACTTAATAGAATTAAATGCTACATATATATACATATATATATATATGTATATATATATATGGCAATGCTTGAACAGTAACCATACTGTTTCTAAGGCACAATGATATGAAAGAAAATTTCCTACATGTTCAGCACATATGTAATGATCGTTCCACATATTTGATCCGCAGTTGGGCAGTTGGTTGAACTCACAGATATGGATGACTCATGTGAGAGAGAAAGCAGAAACAAAACAGAGAAGTGTCAGCAACCAAAACCATGCTTGTAGAAGAGCAGAGATGTGACGAAGATGGGACAGTGACTAACAGAAGGCATGTTAGGAAGAGACTTCCAGCCTGGGCATGTGAGGTACACTCCTGCTGTGATGCTTCAGGACTGTGTAGAACCCACACCTCATGCACCGCTCTCTACCGTTTACTGCTTGAGGACAACTCCCCGGCGGTGCTCTCCTCACTTCTCAGGTCTTCTGTGATATGGTCAGTGTGGCCATCAGAGAGAACCCATAGGCAGCGGGAATGTCAGGCCATCAGGTGGCAGGGGTGGAGCTCTGTCTGTTCCAGGCAGGCACCCGGGACAAATGGTTACAAGTGTTCATCATGGGCTGACTCTTTGGCTTCTAATTTGTTTCTCATCTCGTCAGGCTCTGTGCATGGAATGTAAGTGAGGCACATGACTGAGGTTCTTTTGTGCCCCAAGAAAGCTCCCAATTTAATGAGGGAGTTGAGGAGTAAACAATCACAAGTTAGTGATGTGAGGATTCTCCAGTGTTGCGCAGCCATCTTCTCTGGGTTGGACATGACCACCGCCATCTTGACTCAGAGAGGCTGTGGTTCGGGAGGTTAGACCTACTGTCTATGTGTATATCCCTTACGTGTAGGAATGTGTCTGTGCTCACCCTCAGGAGATTAGGCCTAGTGTGTTTATATCACATGTGTGTAGGAATACACACAGGTGCACAAGCCAGAAGCCAACCACGCATGTCATTCCCCGGGTGCTATCCACCTTGTTTTTTGACACAGAACCTCTCCCCTGGAGATCACCCATCATGCTAGGCTCTTTTCCTTTTCACACATTGGTCAATCATTCGTAAACACTCTTATTTGGGCCACAGAAATGTCTTGCATCCCTCTGAGCCCACCTGGGGCAGGCTTTGCCACTCGCATGGGACTAGGGCATTGGGTTGTTGACATGGCTGTGTCCAGTCCATGTCCATATCACATGTTCACCCAGGACTTCATCGATCCTTACACGTGCACAGGACTCCCAGCAGCAGTTATCACGTGTTTAACTGTCACTTCTATTTGTGCATTTGGAATTCCGTCCTGCCCCTTCTCCCTTCTTTTAGCATCAATTCATGTCCCCCCCCCATCTCTCTCCCATCAGTGCAGTGTCGCTCTACAAGAAGAACTACATGGGAGTCAGTAAGTGAGACATGAGGTGCTACCGTCCTTCAGTGGAGAAAATTCTGAATATGTGTCTATTGAAAACAGCCTCACTTCTCTCCCATCTATTAAAGGATACTCTAAACAAGAGGCAGTTCATCAAAGTCCTACCAAGAGTGGCTTCCAATGTGGGTTTGAATTCCTTTATTCCTGTCAGGACCTTAGGGACCTGACCTGTTAAACATGGATTTGGGATCCATTCTACCAGTGTTTAAAAATCACAGAAATTTAGCTTTCTTTTGTTTGTTTTTTTTTCCCCTCATAATCAACACAAAGTGGTAGCAGTGCAGTGGGCCAGAGGTCATCATCTGGTATCTCTCTCAATAGTTCCTCATTTTATTTTTTGATAAACTCTCACTGAACCTTGAGCTCATCAATTCGAATAGCCTGGCTAACCAATCTGGTGCCTTTCATCAAATGCTGGCATGGCAGATGTGAACCTCTGTGTCTGGCTGTTATGCGGGTGCTGGGATCCAACCTCGGGTCCTCATGCTTGGGTAGTGGGCACTTAACTGACTGATGCATCTCCCTCCCCAGTGCTCTGCAGCTGTCACTCATCTGTTGCTCTACGAGGCTCTTCCAAGGGAGCTTCATCAGCAAGACGTCGACACTAGCACTTTGGAAGTCAGTTCCTACAGTGGCAGGGCTGTTCAGCACCTTTACAACGGGCTGGAAGACCATTCCCGTCCAGCACACAATGGTTCAGTGCACACAAAGAATTCAAGGCCAAGTCGGGGAAGTCATCTCCGAGCACTTTCCAAATTCAGCTTCCTCATCTGAAAGGTCGTGTCCATCTTACCAGCCCACATCCCAGCGCCTCAGACTGAAGTGGCCCAGAGTACTCTTAAATATAGAAGGTTTCAATGTAGGTCAAGGTCACGTACTAGAAAAGGAGGGAGAGATTTGGTGTCTCTTGTATGTTGCAGAAAAAAATGCAATTACAATAAAATAAATCATTCGCCGATGGATATGATTTAATCCATGAGATGAGCTGAGGGCAAACATGAGGAAAATACAACTTTCCCTGTAAGAATTTATGCATGAGAAAATTCCAAAAAGATTTAACACAAAGTAAAGTAGTATGAACCACATTCTTAGAGTCTAAATGTATAACCCATCAAATTTGATAACACTGCCTTATGCATTTCAATAATATTTAAGATAAATTACATGAATAATAAAATACTCTGTATGATCACTACCCCTTGGAGAGATGAACTCTGATCTCCTAGGCAGGTGTCCTATGCTGGCCAAGAGCCCCAAGCATCCTCCTGGTTCTGCCTCCGTACCTCTGGATCACAGGTGCTGGATACCATGGCTAGCTGTTACAGGTACGTGCTTCCCGCCGCCACTGCCACCTGGTCCCACTCTTTGTTCCTTCCCGCCGGCTGCCTGGTCCCATGGGAGCTCCAAGTAACACTCAGAGAGACTCTGTATTTGATACAATCCTGTTAGCCAGTTACTATTATTGTTTATGGGTTAGCTCTGTCTTAATTATTAACCCATTTCTACTTATCTAAGTATTTCCACGTGGTCATCTTATCAGAGCGCAGCGGGCCAGCATCTTGCTTCCTCTAGGCTCTCCATGCTGACTCCTCCTAACTACTTCCTCTTTCCTCCTTGTCTCCTAGCCCCGCCTATCTTGCTTTCCTATTGGCCACAGTGTTTTATTCATTAACCAGTATGAGAAACATATTTACAGAATAACATCTCCCATCAGCTAGCTTTTTTTGTGGGTTCTGGGAAATCAAACTCAGGTCCTCAGGCTGTGTGGCAAGCACGTTACTGACTGCACTGTCTCCCTAGCCTCTGCATGAGTCATCGTTAATGGAGGTCCCATTTTGTAGGTGCCGCTAATTCAGCCAAACTTCCTCCCTTCCCCACGCCTTGTAAGTTGGGGTAAACAGCAATTTCCAAACTTCTTAATCTTTTGGGCAGCTGGTGCCGTCCTAGGCCTGTCTACACTCTGCCCTAGTTTTATTTTTGTTACTGTGAAAACATATCCTGCTTTCTAACTGCACGGAGGACCACTAGCTCAAGAGTGGCCCCACCCACTGTGAGCTGGTCCTTCCATCAACCATTAATCAACAAAATACCCCTTGCCACTTGCCTACTAGCCAATCTGATGGAGGCATTTTCTCAATCGAGGTTCCCCCTTCCCAGATGGCTTTAGCTCCCATCAGCTTGTCAATAAACTAACCAGCACACAGGTGAGGACAGAGAGAAGGTCCAGGTAACCAGAAGACTGAATTTCTAATGTAGGTCATTATTATTTATGTCTGCAAAGAAGGCATACTACAGACCCGTTCTATCATTAACCCAATTCTTAGTGTTTACAGAGGCTGGATTGCTGCCTGCTTAAGCCAAAGATTCCAATTACAAAAAAATGTAAGAGCAAACAAAACAAACAAACAAACAACAACAAAGAGAAACTCGCAACATACGCCCCTGGATGTGGACACACAACATCTGCTGTATTATTAACACGGAAATGACAGCTTCCCGTTAGCATCCTGGCAGCCCGTCCTGGGGTCTTCTCTGCTTTATTACCGACACTGGTTTTGAAAATCAGGTTCATTCTCTGTCTCATTCCCTCCATTATTTTTCCAACATTCTCTCTCATTCTCGCCTGTGATTCTTCAGGTTTCGTGCCGTGGACACATTTTTCGAAGACTCTAATTAGTTAATTGCTCTTTCATCCTTCCATTTGGTGCTCCCTTCACCCTGGTTCAGGAAGGAAGAACTCGAGCCATTTAAAGTAACAAGTGCAGATGACATGACTTCTTAAAGCGAAATGGAAACACGAGGATTTTAACCCCATAGTCCTTCCTTCCAAGAGATAAAATATTAACATTTTCTATTAAAAATGAGTTCATGTTGCAGTTATGGATTATATAACTTAAAAAGCAATGGCCAAATTAATAAAATAAATCACAATTTTAATATTATTTTTGGTTTGAAAAGCAACATAAATCACAAATATACTCATACACAAAACAAAATGCATCTAGCATGTAAATATATATTATACACACACACACACATATGTACATATATTTGAAATTAAAGCCTTAGATGTAATGTTAACCATCACAAAGACAGTTCATATTCAAACCACCGTAGGACTCGATCTTAAGATAGGATTCCCTTTTATCGTCTCTCCAGATTTAGGCCCCATGGGGACTACTTTGTCTGTCTCAGTTCTAGGACCACAAGGTTTAAATTTGCCTTTGGAGTATCTTTCCCCTTTCTCACACATGGCTCTGTTCGGTTGCTACCACCATGCCCTAACTAGGTTGCTTTCCTTAACTTCATTCTTAGAGGATGCTCTGGTTCTCTATGTACACCTCCCTCCTGCTTGAAGCCTGGGTAAGAAAGCTGCCACACAAAGTGACCAGTGTGGTCCCATTTGCTGAGAATTTTCTTTCTGTTTCGGCAGCGAAGGTATCAGAGAAAACCATCAATCCTGGGCAAAGTGGGACACATAGCCACTTTATTGCCATGGGAAATTAAACAGTGATCCTGTCCTGTCATTTCACTGGTGTGCTCATTATCAAAGCATTGCAAACTGGTGCCTTAAAGCAGTAGAAATTAACCACATCACTGTTCTGGACTTCCCGTGTATGACATCTACTCTCCCCAGGGCCAGATTCCCTCTGATAGCTCCAGAATATTCTTTCCTTGCTTTTTCTAGATTGCCACTTCCGAGTCTGACAATCTTTGTGTTCTATGTCTTGGTAGATGCTTCTCTCCAATGTTTACCTCCATGAACACATGGCCATCATCTTCCTGTGTGTCTCCAAATCTTCCCTCTGCACTTCAGCTGTTTCCAGACAAGTTAAAAGTCATATCCCAAAAACCTCATCTTACCATCATCAAATTTGCGAAGACAATTATGAGGAGATCACATTTGATTACACTGGGGGTTAGGGTTTCTATATATCCTTTTGGGAGAACATAGCTCAACACATAAAGCCTGATGTTCTATCTTTTGATTATTTCACAATGAACTCCACAGCATCAATCATGGAAGGTTGTTAAAAACAGACTGAGATGTCTGTACTTCATGTGCCAGGTATCAATGGGTGGCTGATGGCTTCTGAACAAAAGAGTGACATACTGTTAGAGTCATTTTAATAATATTAACATGGCAGGAGTGCACATGATGGATTGGACCATGATGGAGGATGGTGATTAGGACCATGAGAAATCTCCTGGGCGTAATGCCCAGGAACAGTCCTGTCTCCTGCTGAGCTTTTGGTTCGGGACCCATTGCACATCTTCTCATCTGAAAGGCATGTAGGACAAAAGTGTTGTATAAGTGTCCTCTTCAGCTTCCGAGTGTCTTCCCAGCTGAGGAATTGCCTAGGGGTTCCACTGGGCAGACTTTCTTGCAAAAGATTTCCTTGTTGAGTGATGGGTGAGAATGTTGATTTGTATGTATGCATGACCCCACAGACAATCTACCAAAAAAATGTTTGCAATTTTCTTGTTTTATCAAGTGTTGCCTTTTCTCTACTGTAACCCAACCCTGTCTTTACCCAGCCACATGGTCATTCTGTGTCACATCTGACTTCAAATTTGGGTTTATTTCCTGTTAGGCTTCATAACTACATTTTCTTCCTTGATTCATTCACGGCTTTAACATTGGGATTGTGCTTTTATCTAAAGATCAAACATTTTGTCATGAGTCTGTCATGGGAGGGTGGTAGGCATCTCTTGACATTATCCTTGAACTGTAGGTTACCCTAGCCATCTCCTCCTGCCAATAAGACTAACTAGTGGAACTGATGAAGGAACTTTATTCCTCGATTTCCTTAGGATATCACTTAAGAATGGTTAGAATAGCTGCAGTGGTGTGTGTGTGTGTGTGTGTGTGTGTGTGTGTGTGTGTGTGTGTGTGTGTGTAATATTCAATACCTAAATTTCCAGCCAGGTGGACCATTCACAGAATCTGTCCTTTTGGTACTTAGAGTTTGATATTATTTTGATCCTGTTTTGTTAGAAAAGGAAAGAATGGGTGCCCAGGCACAATTGGTCAGATAGAAATCCCCCTCTCCAAGTTTAGAATCGTAAGACACTAGATCAGTCATCTGAAGTGGAGTCAACGATTTCTAGAGATAGAAGGTCTGAGCTGCCATCGTGAAGGGTCTGTGGGGTCTCCCAGAAGGAGCTGTTTGGGCGGGACTTCAGTGAAATGAGGAGAGTGACATATATTGAGCACAGATTCATCAGTTGTTAAGGGGAGAATCAGCATGTACGCTCTCATTGGCCAAATATTGCCTAAAAGCCCACCTAAACTCCCTTTAGTTGCACTGATCTTCAGGAGTGTGATGGGATTGGCCTTTCTCTTGGATTTGCTTCCTAAAGGTGAAAGAAAGAAACAGATAGTACAATCTGACTTCATGTTAGTGTGTTGAGGGTGATGTGGAAAGGACAAGGAGTCAGTGGTGTGAGGTGAGCTGGCCGCAGAAGGCATCTCTGAGAAGGAACTTAGGGAAGCATGACACAGGGATACAGGCCAGGCAGGAGGAACCATGCCAGAGGCCAGATCCATGAGCATAACAGATGGCAAGGAGGGTTGTGTGGCTGGGGAAGAAGCAAGTGAAGAGTCCATGACCCAAGGCAGGCAGTATCAGATCTTAAGTTCCCGGGGAGCATGGCAAGAACTTGAGGGTTGTTTTAAGTGGGATGGAGAGCCAGGGAGTGATGTGACAGGGTTATGTTTTAAAAAGATGATTCTTGCTACTGTGTTGGGGAGATGATTATGAAATAAGCAGGAGGGAGATTTAAAAAAAAAAAACTGGCTGCTTGAGCATCCTGTAAGTCCCAAAAGTGAGATTGTCACTTGATCTTTGGTTACACTGGATAGCTTCCTTCCCCCTTCCTCTGTCCTTTTCCAGCACTGCCTCCCTCCCTCCCTCCCCCCTCCTTCTCTTCCTCCCTCCCTTCCTCTCTCCCTCCCTTCTTCTCTGCTTTCCTTCCTTCTACAAAGCCTCATGACTAGGATAGCTCTTAAGAGCCTTAAACACATCATACAAATGGAGAGGAAGGAACAGTAATAAAATACACCACTGGGGACAGCTACAGACCTATTTATGTGTTATTTTTAGCCATGGGTGATGAAAGTATAATTTCGTCTATGTAGAGAACTTATTCTGCTGTAGTACATCTCAACAGAGTGGTTTTCTCCTCCAGGGAATGACTAGTGGTTTCTGGAGACCATTTTGATTGGGATAGTCTCTTCACATCTAGCAGGCAGAGACCAGGGATTCTGCCCTACAATGTCCTATGGCGCACAGGACAGTCCTCTACCAAAAAGAATTTTCTAGCCCCCAGTGTCAGTGGTGTTGAGGTTAGGACACACTGCTCTGGTGTACTTACTATGGAATGATGCAAAGCATGATGAATTACTAATAGAGCTTTCTGACTTCCAACATCTCTCCTTTAACTTGAAGGAAGGAGAGAGGAAAATGTTTAGCATGCTCACTGACTGAGATGTGTGGTTGTCCAGGGAAGCGAGCAGGTCTGGCTCCATCACTTGGACCATGTGCTGGCCATGCAATGGTGGTTCACTCTGTAATAGGGTTGGTCTTCTGGATTGAGATGGACGATGCAGTGCTGAGATGCAGATAACCACTTGGGCAATGGACATCTCGCCAACGTACCATTTTCTAGTTCTTCCCTCTTAATGTTTTGAAAGTAAAATAAATATCACATAGCACAGAATGCAGAATTATCTTCAGAGTGTTTTTTTTTTCAGAAAGATGTGTGCAAATAAAAAGCAATCAGATTGTTGCCCTATATTTACCATTAATCTTCATAAATGAGGGGAAGAGAAACTCTTTGCAAAATTAACCGACTTAAAATTTTCCCATTTCTTCACACTGAAAGCCTTACCATCTTTGCAAATTAAATTCAGTAAATGAACATTTGTTGAACTGAATTGCAAATAACTCCATTTTGGAGGCAGAGAGTGGAGAGTCAGGCTGATTGTGATTTCAGGGTCGAATGAGTCATATGTCAACCCCAGAGGAGAAATGGAGTGTGGAGCTGGTCAAGGTGCATCCACTTAGGGCAGGATTTTCACTTCAGACACCAGAACCTCTGCTTTGTCCCTTCTCTTCAGAGAAGACTGCCACTGTCTGTCCACCTCAGCAGATGTTCTCCAAGGCCCCAGGCGCCGTTAGCGCGACATGCTTATTGCAGATTTAACAAGCTCATTGTATATGGGCATGTATGTGTGTTCAGATACAGGTGTGTGTGCAGGAGCGGAAGTGTGTGTGTGCCGGAGAGTATTGGGGTAAGACAAGTACCCTTCCACAGACCCTTGCCTTTTGAGACAGGGTTTCTCCCTGGCCTACAGCTCACCAGGTAGACTAGATCCAGGTTGCTATGGTCATTGTGGGTTGGCGAGCTATGACAGCATGACACTAAACCACCAGAAGATCCCCAGCAGAGTCCTGCCTTGATGTGACTTGCCTTCTTAACAAGGCTATTCTGGCTCCAGGGAGGATAGTATTGTGGGGCAGCTGAGGGCGGGGCTTACATTCACAGCATGGAAAGAGTCACTGTGGCTTGGGTGTGGGAGCTCTAAGACATCATGCTGATGATTTGTTCTTCTTTTGTGTGTTCACTTTGACGTTCTGTGATAGCTAGTAGTTTTTTGTTTGTTTGTTTTACAACTTGACGCAAGCCAGAGTCATCTGAAAGGGAAGACCTTAATTGAGACAATGTCTTCATAAGATTGGCCTGTAGGCAAATCTGTGGGGCATTTTTGTTTTTTAATGATTTATGTAGGAGGGCCCAGCTCATTAGTGAGTGGGGCTACCCCTGCCTGGTAGTCCCGGAGTGTATGAGGAAGCAAGTTGATCAAGCCATGAGGAACACGCCAGTAAACGATGTTTCCCCATGGTCTTTGCTTCAGTTCCTGCCTCCAGGTTCCCGCTTTGGAGTCTTGTCTGACTCCCCTCAGCGACGGAGTGCGAGCAGAGGGCTGTAAGCTGGAATCAGCCCTTTCCTCCTGAAATTGTTTCTGGTCATGGTCTTTATTACAGCAACAGGAACCCTGACTAAAAGTCAACGTTCCTAGCGACAGTTGCTAACTCTTCGTTGTCACCGGCGTTTCTTGTGTTTCAGTGAGTTTGCTGAGTCACGTTATGTGTCTCCAGGTTTGTTGTGATTGAACACGACAGCTCCTGTATATGACCCATCTCCATTTTTTCTACTGGCTGGTTTCGTGTCATAGGTGTCACCCACATTCAGCTCGGTTCCACGACGTCCTGTGTGAATGAGGCTTTTCAACTATGTGAGTCTGAGCTGGGTGCATTGACTTGGTGCAGGCATATGTTTGCTCAGTCCATATGCGTGTGCCTTCATGAAGTGGGTTTGATGATTTTCTTGGAGCCTGACCACTGTGGGAGTAATCTCAGAACTGTTTGCTTTTATTTGCTGGCCACCACTTGCTGAGACCATGTCATTGTTTTAATGTTGTAGGAAGTGCAACTCCAGCAGCCACTACTTCTAAGTGGTGTGTTGTCTGTGTCCCATTGTCATTATACAACACACCTATTGCAGACTGGATCTTGGTCTCTTGAGCTTGAGTTCCAGACCTGTATTAGCCAGTGAAACCTTCTCATAGGGGTTATAGTACAGATTCCATTAGAATCCTAGAATCCTGGTGTGCTGTTTTATTTATTTATTTATTTAACTTGACATCATCTAGAGTTGTCTGGGAAGAGATTCTTGATGAGGAATTACCTAGATTACGTTGGTATGAGGCTATGTCTGTGGGGGATTGCGTTGATTGCTGATTGATGTGGCAAGATGCAACCCATTGTGCGTGGCATCATACCCTGAACCTTTATGAAAATGAAGAAAGGTTGCTGGGAATAAGCAGCAGGCAGGCAGGCAGGCAGGCAGGCAGGCAGGCAGGCAGGGTGAGTGTATTTACAGTGCATATGATGTGACCAGCTGCTTGACTTCCTGCCTTGACTTCCCCACAATGATGGAAGGAATCGTAAGGCAAATGAGCCCTTCCTTCCCTAGTTGTTTTTTATTTTTTTTAATCTGGATGTTTTATCATAGTGACAGAAATGCAATAGGACATCACACAAATGTAACTGAACAAATCAGACAAGTAAGAAAATAGGGATGGAGACCATGCCATTTTGGCTGTTCAGTAACAAGCCCGAGCTGGATCATTTACTTCCTGTCCTGTCATAGTATGGTATTTCTATTGACCAAGTTCCTTAAGAGAAGTCAGGCATCTGTATTATTTGTAACATTTCTGAGTATTTCTTTTCTCTTTCAGAACAGCAAATATGTCTTTGAACTCCATGGTGTCCCAGCTGCCTATCTTGTAACTCCTGGCTCCGAGACACTTTTACTCTCGTGTTTATTATGCTGCCTGTACCTGCTCTCAGCAATGTCAGCTGTGGGATACAACACAGTTCTCTTCACAAGGAACAGCAAGGAGTATTTGCTGGGGAGTATCTTTGTTAAGGTTGCTAAAACAGGGTACCACAGACTAAGCAGACTATCAAGCACAGAGAGTTGTTTCTCACAGCTCTGGAAGCTTCAAAGATTAAAGTACAGGTAGATCTTATGTTTGGATGCATATCTTACCAGGCTTGGGGGTCACAGCCTACACTCCTAACGAGCCCAGTCCAGCCACCTGACCTCCCTAAACCATTAAACAAGTCAAATTAATAGTGGAAAGCAGACAGAAGAGGTTTGTTCAATGTGGCTGCACTGGGAAGAGGGACAAAGATCCAACGACTCCCCAATCCATCCTTGGGGTCCTGACATGAGGGTGAGGTTTGTATGGTCCCATACAACCACTGTCTGATCCCCAAAGCCCCTCTTGCAAGGTCACCTGCTAAGCTGTAAATCTTTCTCCAAGAGACAAGTCCCTCCTTTGGCTGTCCCCAGGGCTTTAGATTTTTCTTCTTCAGCAGCAGATTCCCAGGGAAATTTTAATTTCTTTTATTTTTATACATCCATTTATTTTACATCCTGGCTGCAGCCTCCCCATCCATTTCCCCCCATCCCCTTTTCCCCCCACCCCTGTCCACTCCTCTTCCGATTCTATCCAGGAAAGGGCAGGCCTCCCATGAGTAACAATAAAACAAAGGCATATCAAGTTGCAATAAGACTAAGCACCTCTTCATATATTAAGGCTAGGCAAGATGACCCAGTATGAGGAGTAGGGTCCCAAAAGCCAGTAAAAGATGGAGTTCCTGCTGTTAGCAGTCCCATAGGAGGAACAAGCTGCAAAATTTGGCCTAGGTCAGTCCCATGCCGGCTCCCTGGTTGTCTGTTCAGTCTCTGTGAGCCCCTCTGAGCCCAGGTTAGTTGATTTCCTGAGCCTTCCCACAGTGTCCTTGACCCCTCTGGCTCCTACATTCCTCTGTCATCCTCCACAGGATTGCAGACCCCACTTAATGTTTTGCTGTGTTGTGAGCCTTTGCATCTACCTCCACCTGTTAATGGTTGGCACCTCTCTGATGACAATTGGGCCAGACACCAATCTGGTCATAAGTTCAGGCTACTTATCTGCTATGGCTAGGAGTCTAAGCTAGGGTCCTCCCTGTAGACTCCTGGGAGATTTCCCCTGCCCCAGGCTTCCACCTGATGCCACAATGCTACCCCCAGCAGTCACACTACCTTCCTCCATGACCCCCAACCTGATGGCTGTTGTTTCCATGTCCACTCGCCCTCAGTTCACTCACAAAAACTCATCTATTTTCCCTTCTGTGGGAGATCGGGGTGTCCTTCCACGAACCTTCCTTGTTACCTAGTCTATCTGTATTTGTGGTTTGAAACATAGTCATTCTTTATTTTACAGCTAACATCCCCTTATGAGTGAGTAATGACATGTTTGACTTCCTGGGTCTGGTTACCTCACTCAGGATGTTCTTTTCTAGTTCCATCCATTTGCCTTCAAATTTCCCAATGTCCTAGTTTTTAAACAGCTGAGTAATACCCCATTGGGGAAAAGTACAACATTTTCTTTATCCATTACTCAGTGGAGGGACATCTAGGTTGTTTCCAGGTTCTGATTATTAAAAATAAAGCTGCTATGAATGAACATAGCTGAGCAAGTGTCCTTGTTG
The DNA here is from genome assembly GCA_030556225.1 of Cricetiscus sungorus. Taxonomy (NCBI): domain Eukaryota; kingdom Metazoa; phylum Chordata; class Mammalia; order Rodentia; family Cricetidae; genus Cricetiscus; species Cricetiscus sungorus. The sequence goes on along the minus strand of JANBXA010000391.1, from coordinate 1,325,075 downwards.
TAGCTTGAGCACCCTTCTGGTGTATGCCCAAGAGTGCTGTAGCTGGGTCTTGTGGTAGGTTGATTCCCAGTTTTCTGAGGAACTGCCACCCTGATGTCCAAAGTGGCTGCACCACCAGCCAAAGTTGCTTCCCACCAGCAGAGGAGGAGTGTTCTCCTTGCTCCACATCCTCTCCAGTGTGAGCTGCCACTTATGGTTTTGATCTTAGCCATTCTGACAGTGTAAGATGGACTCTCAGAGCCATTTGATTTGCATTTCCCTGGTGGCTAAGGATGATGAACATCTTCTTGAGTGTTTTTCAGCCGTCCGAGAGTCTTCTGTTGAGAATTCTCTGTTTAGATCTGTACCCCATTTTTAGTTGGGTTATTTGGCTTGTTGAAAGTTAGTTTCTTGAGTTCTTTATATATTTTGGAAATCAGCTCTCTGTCAAATATGGGGGTGGTAAAGATCTTTTCCCATTCTGTAGGGAACTATTTTGTCTTACTGACAGTGTCCTTTGCCTTACAGAAACTTTTCAATTTTATGAGGTCCCGTTTATTGAAATTCTAATTTATTGGAGTTCTTCACTTCAATAGCCCTAGAGCCAAGGGAAGAGAGGGTCACAAGTGTCTCTTCAGAAAATAAATCATCATCACTGCCAGGCAAGCCAGTTGTACACAGCTCATAGATGGCACCTATTCTCTTTGTCTCACATGGTGAAAGGGACAAATGAGCCCCACCGGGTCAATTGTATAAGGATACTAACTCCATTCATGGAAATTCTGCTCTCATGACCAAATCACTTCCCTAAACTAGAGAGGCAACACCAGAGACTGGTAGGGGACACGAGGTGCTGAGCCAGGGTCATAAAGAATATGGTGGGGACAGCATCGAGATCATCCATCAAGAGTATTTGTCAGGCAAGATGGCCACACACACTGTGCATGCTGTGACTTGAATGACAATTGCAGACAGAAGAATTTTTATCAGTATTTATCCCAGGGTGTGCCCCGTTTTATTGCTACTAGGCTTCTCCGAGGTTGCCCATGCTCTTTGCAGGATTGAGACAGGTGTCTGGGGACAGAAAGACCCTCTGCAGGCAAAGCTCACCCTTACTGAGGGTGGAGACTGAAACACTGCACAAGGCCAGGCTCTTACAAGCAGTAGCTCGAAGTAGGAAATGCGCAAAGTCACAATCCCTTCTTCTGAATCTTGTAGCCTGAGTTTCAAAGCTCTTCATTGCTGAGGCTTTAACAGGGGATTGAAGAGGCAATAACTGAACATCTCCCAGGACCTCTGGCGATCCAGTCAGTTTCCTTAGGACAGCATGATCAAGAAGGTAGGCAAAGAGCTCTTGGGAGAGGTCACAGGACCAGAACATTTGGGGAAATAGCAAGAGGACACTCCTACCAGCCAGTGTGAAAGAAAACATGATGGTCTCATGGCCACAAGCAATCAGAGAACATTCGTCTTTGCAACATGGAGAATCAGTGAGGAAAGCAAGGCTGTGTCAACCAACATGGCTCCTATCACTCACTCACAAAGCAGTGTACAGGTGAAGTCCTCATAGAGCTATTGTGAGAATTAAACGAGGGATTGTTTGATTATTAAACAGGCTCTTGACTTAGTCTCTTGTGTCTTTCAAAGCCCTCCTCTGGTTACCTCCTTGAGTCCCTCAACATTTTTCTCTTATCAGTGTTCTGTCTTGACCTAAGTTCCTACCATCTAAAAATACCTCTGTTGGTTGTACACTTGCCTACATTGTTCATTTTTTTTTAATCTACAATAAATGTTGTGAACTATGCATGCTTATAATTTTTAAATCATTCACTATAAATAGATTTCCACCATGAAAATTTGGGAACTGAATATCCATGTTATCACACACCTGTCTTTCTCTTAGGATACAGACTTTTTAAATTTTCATTTTTATTTACATATGTGTATGTGCGTGTGCCTGTATGTATGCATACCTGTTTGCCTGCAGAGGACAAGGGAGGGTGTTGAAGCCTCTGGAGCTGGAGTTACTTATAGTCGTGAGCTGCCCAACCAAGGTGCTGGGAATTGAACTCAGGTCCTCTGGAAGAGCAGCAAATGCTCTTAAAGTGTCTCTTGATGACCACGTTGCTTTGGACTATGAAACCCCCGTGGCTATGTTTGTTCTTGTTTACTTGATGTCCAGCACGTGGTGTTTACAAATGTCACTGTAAATTTTGAGAAATGAATTGAGTATTGTTGCCTTAGGTGATTATGCAAATCGATTTGTTGGCCTTGTCCAGTGCTCGGAGAGGGCACTTACAAACCCAATGAGTAATTTATAGTGTGGAAACTATTCTCAACTTTCTCGTGCTCTTTGCTGGTTAAACTTGAGGATGCAAGTAACCCTTTCTCAGAGGAGTAGGCTGAAGCTGGTGGCAGCTTGGTGGCTTTTGGGTCTGCAGATGCTCACTTCCAAATTTAATTTGAAACAACAGAAAGTATACCTTTGATGCATTTTGTCTCCCTATTTATTTAATGTGATTTATTCTAAATACATTTCATATTGCCAAAATAGGGGGCTCCCCCACCACCTGCATCTTGCAGGGGAAATAAACAAGACCTCTCTCATCAGATGAGTTAATTACCCTGACGTGCTCTCTCCTCCCCCGAGATTTCGCAAACTGAAATGCTGCAAAGCTGTAATTCAAGCAAGCAGGCTGGAAACAAGATCTGTGCACTTGTATAATTTTCCTCGTCAGAATCAAAAGCTCAGCACAGGCCAGCTCTGAGAGGGCAAAGTAGCTTCATTCATCAGAGGGAGGCTCATCTCGGTCCAGGTAACAGATCTGTAGGAGCACTGAGCTTGAACCCATCGCTCAATATTTTGGCATTATTTCCCAACCTTTGTGCTCCTAAGCACCGTGTGGTCATTTTTTTTTACCTGCTCCATCCAGTAATTTTTGCCTCTTCAGATGTGCCTGGTGATGAATAGGCATACAGAACATAAGCATGTGTGGTCTATTCTCCCTTTTGTCCTTTCTAGGGCAGTGGCAGCTGCAGTCACTTTTCTTCAGGGACCTAACCAAGTGCTAGAGTGGAGGCTATTGCTAGGCCTTGACATCAGATTCTCAGAAGCAGAGCTTGAGAGGAAGAGTCATCTGCAAGGGATTTAGGGAGAACTTCCTTCAGAGGAATCAAGTGATGAAGTGGGAGGAGCAGGGGAAGGGGAGGGCGGGAAGCTGGCAAGATATCACTCCCCACTACAACTCCATATCACAACATCACAGAAGCCCTGCAGTGGAAACCACACCACAGATGCTGTTGTGGTGCACACGTGAAGTGTTTCCCACCATGGCTCATATTTTGGAACACTTGGCCCTTCCCTGACTCTACTGGTGGCACTGTTTGGGGAGGGTATGGAACCTTTAAGAGGTGGAGTCTTACGAGGAAGTACATCATTGGGGGCGGGCTTTGAGGTTGTGTAACATGGATCCACTTTCTGTCTACTCTCTTTTCTTTCCTGGACTGCTGATGAAATGTGACAAGCTGGCCAAGCTGATTTATGTTCCTGCTGCCATGCCTTCCTTGCCATGGTGCACTCCAGAATCAAACCCCTTGATTAAGAAGTTACTGTCAGAGAGCTGCTCAGAGATGAGACACAACTCCTGGCTCTCTGACAGTAACTTCTTAATCAAGGGGTTTGGTACCTTCTCCGTGAGCAAGAGACCCCCCCTTCCCCAACCTGTGACCACTGCTTGAAACAAGTACAAATATGATGGTCCTACTGTAGGAAGATTTGGCCCATCGTTCTCAATATGTCAACGCTGTGCAAGTGCCAGTTGGGTGAAAACTCCCCTGAAGTCTTTGGTAACAGACTTTTCCTGTCCTAAGGATAAGCATTGGGTGCTCCCTTGAGAGGAGGAGCACTGAGCACAGCCCAACCTGTTTCCATAGTATATTGTATGGCTTCTCAGCTGGGCTTCTCAGTAGGCTGTGTGTAATTGATATAATCTCTATCTCACAGTTCTTTTGTATATGTGAGGTGTACAGGGCGTAAGTTAAGGAGGGTGAGGGGGAAGACCAGACAGATAGTAGCCAGGAGTCAAGAGTGTTGAATGCATTGAGAAACAAGGTGTATGACGCGAGCAGGGTCAGAGCTGGGGAAGGAGGGAACCCTGGCCTCTCACATGCTGGAGACTTCTGAACACACTGAGCACTCGCCTTAGGAAGAGAACTCTGTGTAATACAGCATGTAAGGAGACGGTTTCAGTCTAGTTTCCTTTTGTTTATCTTGTGTGTGTGGTACAGGTGTGCATGTGGGGGTCAGAGGTGGGCATCGGCGTTCTCCTCAGTCACCCACTCCCTTAATTTTTGAGGCAGGGTCTCTCCCTAAATCTAGAGCTCAGTGAGTCAGCTAGAACACAGCAAGCGGTTTGCTTAATGTGTCATTGCTGGGAACTTTCGACTAAAAGCCAATGAATGAGTGTCCCAGCATCACACAGCCGCCTTCTCAGACTCTCTACTTGTTTTTTTTTTTTCTAAAGAATACATTTTATTTACCATGGCACTAGAAGCAGGGCTGTGGACTACCCAGTTCTAGCAAGCACCACTCACAGCTTAGAGTCTCCATCCTGGCAGCCCCATGAATACCTTTGAATATGTTTACTGTAATGCGAAAGTGAGCATGTTTAAGAGAGTCATCTTTGTAAGTTGTCACGTAAAATTGCACATGATCTGTGTAAGATGGGACCCATTAGCATCATGTCACGGAGAGGGGAGGGACTCGTGAGGCTCCACCCCTCCCTGAGATGTTTAACTAGGTTGGGGAGAAGTAATGTGGCCTCTGCTAAGTCACTCATGTTCTTGTAAATAACCGGCATGCATGATCCTGTCAAGAATGTTAATGAAACCCAATGGGTCAAGAAATACAATGCTCAGTAGAACATCGCCATGAAAGCAGGAGGATGGTTGGGAGAAGAAAAGAGAGGAGCTGCAGTGGGACAGGGCAAGAGAAGGCGATGGGCTGTCAATAAGGCCAAACTATGTGTACGAAAATTACTGTGTGTAATTAACATATGCTAATGAACATTAAAACGAGTGAAAATTGTACCCTTTGATAACACTCCATGTGATGCTTTGATGCATGTATAAAGAAAGGCTTAAAAGAGCCTGGCTGAGGCCTGGGGACATAGATGATGGTCATTTTCCACACGAATGTGAGGACCCAGGTTCAGATCTGCAATACCCACGTAAGAAACTGAGCGTCTACCTGAACCTGCAGCCCAGCACCAGGAGGCGGAGCCAAGGTCATCTCTGTGGCGTGCCAAACGTGTCTCAGTTCAGAGATATTGTCTCAGAGGAATAAGGTAGAGACAATAGAGGGAGAGACAGACGCATCGTCTTCTGGGCTCCACACTGACAGGGGCCCCGTGCACACCATGCATATACATAACAGGAAAGAAAGGAACAAAGCCAGAGAGATGGCTGCACCCCAGGAAACAGGCTGTTTGCAAACTGAGTTCTTGGGTGGCGGCTTGTTAAATTCCCAAGCCCGGTTCTTCCCTCACGGCGGGCAGTGTTGCTGGCACAATAACCTTAGTTGGCCTCCTTCCCGCTATTGACTTTACCTAAGAAACCAAATTAATTATCAGAAGGCTTCTCTGCTAAGTATGGAATTAGAAAGAAAGGAAATTGGGTGGTCTTAAGGGATTGCTCTTACAGGCTTGGATAAGTCCCGACAAATTGCCTGTAAAGAGAAAGGGATGTACAGCCGGCAGATACCCTAGCTTTGTCCTAAGCACCTTCGCCTCCAACCTGCATGTTGACCCAGGTTTATCATCTAAGGCTTCGGGTTTACACTTGTCATGATCATATTTCCCGATTTTGAAAAATCCAAATTGTATTTTACATCCAGGCCGTTTTAAGTGTGCAGTGTGACTGTGTCTAGGGAAGTCTCTTAAGCTCAGGGATGATGGATAATCTTCTATCAGAAATGACTTCCTCTCCTCTTTTTGTCTTTCTCCTTAGTCCCAGGTCTGCCTCCTTTTCTGTCCTATTTTATCTTTTTATTTCTCATCACTGTGGTAGGCCTGAAAGTGCTGATAAATGCACGGTGGTAAAAACACTTTAGACCATTATAGTGACGATGAGCCTGCGCGGCAGACAGTTCTCAGCCTTTTCCTTCTCCTGGTGGCTCTGTTCATCGCACGAAGGCTAGCTCTGCCTCATCTTGCTACTTGGAAAATGGGGACAGCAAGCACTAAACACTATGCCACAGGCTTCTGCAGTGGTCAACAGAGTGTGCAGACAGCTGCAGCAGGCATGCTTAGAGGATGTGCGCACTTCTGAAGAGGCCCACGCTGTATCAGATCGGGATTGTTTCCATTACGAAGACGAAGAGATTATTTGCTTTTCAGGTGAGCTGACTTTTACACCAGCCGTTCAAGAACAATACCCTGTAGGAATGCTGGAGCTGTGGTTTGAAGGCAAGCGGAAGCGTCAACTATAGCAGAAGTAAGTCATTTCTTGGGTACTTACAGAGAAAGACATAAAAAGCTGCGCACACACACACACTCACACACACACACACACACACACACACACACACACACACACGCACGCACACGCGCACACACACACAGACACACACACGCGCGCACACACACACACACACACACACACACACACACACGCACACACACACGCACACACACACACATGCACACACAGGCAGGTATACACTTCTGCGGTACATGAGATCACGGTGCTTGCATTAGGCCTTGCTATAGGAGCAGAATCTGTAGGATAAAAACAGAACATTTGTAGAAATCGGCTCTCGTTACCATACTAACAGCCGACTCACACCTGAGAGCCTGAGAACCTGTTGGATGTGCAGGTGAAGGTCAAAGGTCACCACCTGGTGTCTTCCCCAATCATTTTCCATCTTCTTTTATCACAGAACCTGGAGCTTAACTTCTGTCTACTGTCCAGACTGGCTGGCCAGCAAGCTCTGGGAATTCACCTGTCTCTGCTTGGTTCGTGCGGCTGGCGCCTCAGCCATCGGGATAATGCCACAGTGGCTGCCTCACACGGGAGAGGCTGACAACTTGGAAGTTTCTCCACTCTCGGGGCTGACTGCCTCAGTTGCTCCACGCTGGTACTAAGAAGCAGAAGTTTCCCGGGAAGCTATGGGTCTTTAGTCCATGATGGAAGCCTGGACACCCTCATTCTGATATAAGCAAAGGAGTCATCAGCCATGACCACAGGGTCAGTCAACTAGCAGCAAGAGGCCAGGCCAAACCAAAACAGAGAGCAAGCTTCAAGATGGAGGTTTCTGTCCCTCCTGGTCCCACAGCCGCTTTTCAGCCCCCAATAAGCACACAAGAGACATATTAATCATGAAACTGTTGGCTGGTGGCTTCGGCTTCTTATTAGCTAGTTCTGTCTTAATTATTGACCCATTCCTGTTAATCTACGTATTGCCATGAGGCTTACCCAAAATCTGGCATGTTACTCCTTCTGCAGAACGGCGTCTCTTCCCCGCCTCTTGCCCTCTCCCCTCTCTCCCCAGCATTCTCCTCGGCTCCTAGCCCTGCCCATCATGAGCTTCCTTCTGTCATGCCGTTTTTGTCTGGGCCTCTGATTGCTGCCCACACCTCCTTTCAGTCTTCTCCTGTCAATCAAGGCAACCAAGACAATTTGACACTAAAATCAACCATCACATTGGTCGTCTCCAGGGAGAGTAATCAGAAAATTGATTTGGAAGCTGAAGTTTCCTGTTTGCATGAGGCACCATTTTTATTTGGACAAATGACTGAAATTGTATGATTATTCCGACCTGAGTATCTATCAGACCTCTCTCAGTCTCTCTCTCTCTCTCTCTCTCTCTCTCTCTCTCTCTCTCTCTCTCTCTCTCTCTCTGTCTCTCAAATAAAATGAGTTGAAAGACCTACAATTGATGGTACTTTTGCCAATAGCCAACATTCTTATTTCTGTGCAAAAATCACAACTGAGAAAAAACTGGAATTCACTATAGTGATATATCGCCATTATTAAAGTAGGGGTGATAAAACACGTCAACATCCCGAATACCTTGCTAGTGTTAGATGCTTGCCTCCCAGAGGTCCAAGTGGACTCTAAGAGATGGGGCCTAGCAGAGGTTCTTAGGTCATTGGAAGTGGGTCTGTGAAGGTAATTGGGGTCCTTTTCCCTCCGTTCTTCCCTCCCTCCCTCCCTCCCTCCCTCCCTCCCTCCCTCCCTCCCTCCCTCCCTTCCTCCCTCCTCTCTGTCTCTCTGTCTCTCTCTGTCTCTCTGTCTCTCTGTCTCTGTCTCTCTGTCTCTCTCTGTCTCTCTGTCTCTCTCTGTCTCTGTCTCTCTGTCTCTGTCTGTCTCTGTCTCTGTCTCTGTCTCTCTCTGACTTTTGATGGAACTCTTCATTCTACCATACATTCTTCCCTTGTTAACCCTAGTTTTCACCAGAGCCAAACCAATGAGCTTCCTAACCCTGGATTTGAACCTCCAAACCATGACTTATACAGACCTTTCTCATTGTAAATCGATTGCCTAGGCATTTCATTGTTCTAATGCAGAAGTAGACTGACATCTTCATAACTTGGCAGGACAATTAAATGAGTGAAACGAGTTTGTCACAGGAGAAAAATTTATTATGATGATTTCAGATTTAATATTGTAACCAAGCTTTTCAAAAACTCATTTATTTGAGTATAATATCATAGAAGAAGGGTTTGTTGTAGTATTAGACTCAGCTCAAACCCTTTTCAAAATGTTTTATTCTTTCCAAATTATATACATGTGGAAGACTGGACTTTCTTCAAGCACAGCAACATGTGAAAAGTCTGAACATAGGACAAGATCCAAGAAGCCAGCCGCTTGTCACAAGACTATTTAAAACATATTTATTTCTAGCTTTTTGTTGTTGTTTGGAAACTGATCAGGTTTATGTACAAATATAATACGTATGTAAATGTAAAACAGATTTTGTATAGTCTACTATTAATTTATTATTATTTAATAAAACTTATTTATAAATACTTATTTTTAAAAGTTTCCAGGTTCTGTTTCTACCCTGGCCAGTATTGACCAATATGAGTCACGTCAACCAAAACTCTGCCATGTTCATCACATTTTAAAATGTTTTTACTTCCCATTCACAGGGTAGTTGAAACTTAAAGGTTTACTTTTATTCTTAATGATGTGTATGATATACAACATATGTGTTTCTGGGAGGACCTGTACATATGAGTGAACCCAGAGCTGTTGGGTCCCCTGAAACTTTAGTTAGAGGTAGTTATGGGCTGTTCGGTGTGGGTCTGGGATCTAACTGCAGCTCCTCTGTAAGAGACGGGCATGTTCTTAACTGTGGAACCATCTCTCTACCCCAGATCATTATTTCTGAAGAGGGTACAGAAACCCCAAGAGCTAAAAGCTTGAGTTGCTGCTTTACAGCATTGCTTAACACAGGGAGTACACAATCCTCACTTCTGTTAGGCAGTTATTTAAACACCTACAACTATTCATTCCCCAACGAAAACTTCAAATACCCATTAACTAAATTAGTTAATTAAAATTTGAAGCCTTGTTGTATGACCAGCACTGCCATGTGCTTTGGAATCATTATTGAATATAAGACAGAAAAAGATGTTAATGTGGGTACAATTGTTAGATTTATTTTATAGGAAATGGAACCATTTACAGAGGAGACTTTAGGCTTTCAAGCAAAGTGTCATAGCTACACAGTAGCAGGCTGTGGCAGGCTGATTTGGGAGATCCGCCTTGTCTGCCTATGCATGTGTGATAGCACAGACTATAAATTCCGCAGATTCCAGAGTCACCTGAGAGACATGATTTAGACCAGATTATTTGAGGAGAGAAGACCCACTTTGACTGTGAGATGTGGGTGGTACTCTTTCTGGAGCTGGGGTCCTGGATTGAATAGAAGGAGTAAGATGAGCTGAGCGCCAGCATCCATTTTTCTCTGCTTCACGACTGTGTATTTGACGTGGCCAGCTCCGGCCAGCTCCCACTGCCTTTATTTCACCACCGTGATGGCATGTACCCTCAAACTGGGAGCCAAAGGAGGCCCTTTCCTCCTTAAGTTGCTTTGGACAGGGAACTTCATCACAGTAATAGGAGGAGAAACTGAGGCACCTTAGGTCTTAGGTTTCTTGTTCTAAATTCATTTTACATACCAATCACAGTTTCCTCTTTTTCCCCTCCTCCCCCTCTCCCCCCAAATTACCCCCCCCCATCCACTCTCCAGAAAGGGTAAGGCCTCCCAGGGAGTTAATGGAGCCTGGGCATCAAGTTGAGGCAGGACCAAGCCCCTCCCCCACTGCATCAAGACTCAGCAAGGCATCCCACCCTATGGAATGGGCTTTTAAAAAGCCAGCTCATGCACTAGGGGTAGATCTTGGTTCCACTGTCAGGGGCCATTCAAACAGATCAAGCCACAAAACTGTCACCCACATGCCCAGGGCCTAGTTAGATGCCATTCAGTTTCCCCAGCTATTGGTCCTGAGTCCATGAGGTCCCACGAGTTTAGGCCAGCTGTCTCTGTGGGTTTCTCCATCCAGTTCTTGACTTAGGGACTTAGGTTTCTATCAGTCCTCATTCGAAAGCTTTGAATCCCTCATCGACTTGAATGTAGAATAAGAGGTTCAGCCCTCCCTTCTCTTTCAACTTAAGAAAGTCTCTCTAGTTTTTTCTAGAACCCATAGTTCCTCTCACAGACCCATACCCAGGTCCTTCAGCGGCTAACTCCAGTGTGCTTGACTTTGGGGGTGGCGTTCACGAAATCAGTTTTGGGAGCCTTTGCTCCATCCACAGATGCATTTCCTCCTGAGCTCTGGAATGTCAACAAGCACAAAGCTCTGTCACAATTGGCTATCAAAGTCCCAGGACCCACTGTAACGCAAATGTCTTCAAACCTCTGACAAATTCCAGACTGCAGTAGCAGAACTTTGATAGAACCATTGTCCTACAAGGATACTCTCTCCATCCTGGGCTCAGGGAAAACTCAGCAGGCATTGCATGCACATAGGGACTATGTCCCCTTCCTGATCCTATCCCACGCTGTAGCCCTGGTGGACAACGGCAGGTCCAGCAGCCCACGGCCTGGCCTTATATGCACTTCCTTTGGGGGAATGAACGGGTTCTTAGCTCCTGTTGTTCTAGTCTGAACTCACTTAAGCACAATCTCCTGGGTTTCTCAGAGTGGCCTTGGCATGAGACGCAGAGCCATTTCCATGCATGGCCTCTTTGCGCCTTGCTCTTATGTCAGGAGAGATAGAGAGGGTGGGGTCCTCCTGCCTGTCTCAGAACCACACAGGGAGAATGATTGTCTCAGGAAGCAGTCACCATTCTAGACGGAACCTTTGTGGCAAAGCCATGTTTTCTCCCAAACAGCTCCTTACAGAAACATAAATCTGAATGTTGACAAGCATTTAGCATAATGAGGGTCAGGAATGGGTTCAATTTGGGAAGATTTATTGTTCCTTTGGAAATGACTTAGGGTAAACCCTGATGTTAAACAGCAGAATTCAGAAATCCAGGAAAAGAAGGTTTAAAAAATTTTTTTCAGGACCCTGCCACACTTTGAAAGCCATCTAGCCTGAGTTAGCAGGAGACACTTAGGATGGGTGTGGGCATTGGGAGTCTCTCCCAGGTTATTTCAGTGACAGAGTTAGGAGACAGACTTGCGTTTCTGGATTCAGAATTTCAGGCCACATTTTTGACCACAGTCAAACAAACTGGTATCTGATTGGCCAGATCACTATAGCACTCGGTTTGTTTATTGTATAAGTACACCCATGTCAAAGCAGTCATGCAAATGCAACTTACAGAAAAAGCAAATGAGCTCCTCTAACCCCTCCCAGGGCTGGCGGCTTGCAAACGGTGAACTCAAGAGGGAGTCCACATCCACATGCTTCTATTTGTATGAGACCTTTTTAAAATCCCAAAGGCAGTGTTTTGCAGAGAGCCTGCATCCACCCTCCCGACACCTGAAATGGAGGGAATGGATCAATTAAAAGCAACTAGGAGCTATGGAGGGTCACTTTGCTAAGGTGTCTCCTGCCAATGGGAAGCTGCCACTTTGCAGTGTCCCAGAGAGGCTGACCTACTTCTGAGTCTGTGAGCCAGTAGTCTGGAAGGCCATTAATCTAGCCTTGGCTCATGATGTTACAGTCTTGAGATGTGTATCTCTCCTCAAATGCCAAAGGTGCGTCAGGTTGCCTTTCGAGATACCAGTATCTCTATTCAGGCATGCTGTGGTGAGGACAGAGAGTCACACTGGTAATTTCCTTTCTCATGGAGACATGCAAGACATACATTTACCCAAAGGAGCAGCGAGTGCATGTGAGCGTGTGTGCATGGGTGCGTGCGTGTGTTGAGTGCATGCGTGAGTGCGTGCATGCGTGTGTGTGTGTGTGTGTGTGTGTGTGTGTGTGTGTGTTTGCCAAGGATTAAAGAGACAAACCAATCTCCCTGCTCATTTTCTTCTTGTCAAGTACAGGGACAAACAGGTCTGTGTTTGCTGCGAGGTTGACAGCATCGGATGTACTTCCTGGGAGTAGAGTTGGGGGAAAAAACATTAAAGTACCAATTTCTGCTTGTCATTCTTTACTGTGTCTCCTCCTTGTCTAGAGGATGAAATCTGAGCTCTTTGTTGCCACAGCCAAAGTTATTTCCAGCTCCTTCTATTTCCTTCTTCAGTCTTCCTTCTCGTCTTTCTCCAGATTCACCCTTGACCTCGGAAAACAAGCCGTATCTCGGTTCCCTATAAGGTCTTTGTCAACACCCCGGACTCCTCTCTGACTTGGCTCATCCCTCTTAGCCCTTTGGGGTTCAACTTGAACATTCCTTCTTTAGGTGGCCTGACTTGACTCCCCTCTGCTGAGGGAGGGTCTCTTCTTCGCCGTTCCCATGGCAACTGGTGTTTATTGTCTTTCCCCTTCACCTTTTTCATTAGAATGCAGTGTACTTGTGCAAAATGCAATGACAAAGAGCAAACACTCGCTGGGATCCGAGGTCGGATGCCTCGTGTTTCCCTGCTGCCACCCTACTTGGTTCTCAGGCACCCACCTGGCTGTGGGGTCTTTGTCCTCCAGCTTTGTGTTTACTGTAGCCATGGAGGACATCAAAGACCAGACGGTGACCAGTCGTGGGAATTTGTGACATTCACTCTCCCACCTTCCTCCCAGGTGTATGCTGTATCACGCCTCGAAATGTCTATGGATCTTCTACCCAACAGGTGTTGGTTGCACTTGTCCTTGTTATTCAAAACCTGGTTAATTGGTGGACTCCACTGTTACTACTCCAGATGCATAACCCATGTCTTGTTAATGTTCCCAGTCTGTGTATACAGCGTTTACACACACACACACACACACACACACACACACACACACACGAGAGAGAGAGAGAGAGAGAGAGAGAGAGAGAGAGAGAGAGAGAAGAGAGAGAGCTGAGACTCCAAGGATGACCATCACTTCTCAATTCTTAGTTCCTGCCACCTCTCTTTGACAGTCACTCCAATTATGCCTTCATCTGCTAAATCATGCAGTCCCCATAGCCTAGTAAGGTACATAGCAGAAGCCACTACTGAATTTTATAGTTCCAGGAGAAGGCAGCCCAAAAGTTGCTAATTCCAGGCACATCATAGAGATGGGATGGGATTGAGATTATTAGAGTGGAAAACAGCCTTCCCATCGTAGCAGCCATTATCTGTTCCAATGAAAGAGTCATGAATGGGGAATAAAAGGAATCCACTGTATAGCATAAAACATCGAATGTGCATTCTTCTTCTCTGAAATGAGATCATCTGCTCCTGGAAACTCCCACTCCAACACCTTCTTTCTAGAACTTCTCTCCAAGGACACAGGTAAAATGCAATTTGTCTCTTAATAAGCCTCAGGAGTTTAGTTTAAAGATGTGATTACCCAGAAGGCAATGAGAGCTGTCTACAATTTCATCTGTCTCAAGAATATGCTACTCCCAAAGAAAGACAAGAGAACAAGGTTCCACAGGAAAATCTGGCTTGTAAATTGGACAGAAAATAGAAGTTGTGTATGTCTGGGATCTCTCACTGATTGGATCTCATTTCAGTTAGAATGTTTAAAGCCCCCACCTCTCTGTAGCAATAATAGCAGGCCAAGATGTGGGTAACATTTCTTCATCATTGGGTACCTATATCAAGATCAAGAAGGGACATTACGACTCAAGGGTTAGCATGACTACTGTTTGTAGTTTCTTTATTTTGAACCTTGAAGTCTTACTCATCCTCACCACCTCACCACCTAGTTACCCATCCCCCAGTCACCCCTGATGGGAGATGTTATTCTGTAAATATATTTCTCATACTGGTTAATGAATAAGGCACTGTGGCCAATGGGAAAGCAAGATAGGTGGGGCTAGGAGACAAGGAGGAAAGAGGAAGTAGTTAGGAGGAGTCAACATGGAGAGCCCGGAGAGGTAGCACACCAGCCCCTCTAGCCGGTAAGATGAGCCACATGGAAATACTTAGAATAGTAGAAATGGGTTAATCATTAAGATAGAGCTAGCCGAGCCGCTGCGTGTTATTGGGGGCTGGTGTCGCGGCGGGACCAGACCGGCGGTAGGGAAGAACGTGCTCATAACACACCCCATCTCCCTAGAGAGCCATAAGGTGGGGGGCTCAGCATCTTTGTTCAATGTCAGGAGACACCAAGGTCTAGGGACACCAGAACTTGTGCAGGTAAGTTGTGAAAGTCACTTTCTCTGCTTTCCAGGGCCTTCTATGCCTTGTCTACTGCCTTCCAAGCCCTCTCTAATAATAAGCCCTTGGGTGAATCAAGCCTAACTCAGGCTGCCACTCTGTCTGTCATCATCCTTTACTTTAACATTTATTTTATTCGAGTTGGTTAAAACTTGAAGGCTCAAAAATTGTCTGTGAGACATCTTTGGTCCACTCACTACCGTCCCTTGGAGGTTCCTGAAGAGTGTGTGAAGCTTCATTGAATCACAATTATATGACTGGGTAAGGGGTTTTCAGAGGTTCAGAAATTAAAGACTTAGTTGGAAGCTTGAGGCATGACTAGAAGATGGTGGAATCTTTAAGAGGTGGAGTCTGGTGGGAGGAAGCTAGATCACTGGATGGCACACCCTAGAGGGGATTGGAATCCAGCACTCTGTCCTCCATCTTTGTTTTTTGGCAGGCGTGGGGGTGAACAAATCACTCCTGCATATGCTTGCTATGGTGATGGATGGGTTGCCTCCCTACAAGCCCAAAGGCCACAGGCCAAATGACCATGGACCAAAAGTTCTGAGCCAGGAGCCACAATGGACCTTTCCTCCTTGCAAGATGATTATCTCAGTTGTTTATGTCACAGTAAAGGAGAGATAACTAACACACCTACTGTAGTGTCACTCACATTCTCTGCCTGCACTTAGTGCCTTTTGCTTTGTACAGGATTTCATGAAAAGGAAGGAAAAGGAATGATCCCAATTGCACCCCTTCTGCCATCCTTTGTGGATTCATGGGTGCCCTTAACAGAGATATTTCCTGTCACAGAAAGATTCCTTGTCAGATTCTTCTGTCTCTTCCTAATGTCTTTGTTACCTTCATTCACATTAGCTGTCGTTCTCGAGACCTGAGCATCCTGCATAGACATCCCAGGGCCCGAGATCATCACTAGGCAGCTTTCATGCAAATATCTTTACTTGTATCACATTGTGACATGATGCCTCTGATGGCTTTCATCTGTGTTAGGGACAGGCCTGGACACCAGAAAATGTTGAGTGCATCTTGATTCCTGTCCTCTGAATGCTGGCAGTAATCTTCAACCTGTCGGGATAGCTGATAACTCCTGACATCCTCAAATGTTCCCACCAGTCCAAAGATTCCCTTAGTTAAGAGATCCTGGTGTTGCAACTAACAGGTGGAGCTCTTCTCCATACAGGGAGCTCAGTCTTGGCAAAAAATGCAGCTAACCCCAATATATCTCCACTTTAGGACTCCCTGGAGCATGGGGACCAAGATTCTCCTTCAGGAACAAGGTACTCTGGAGCCCCCAAGGTCAAGATCTCATTGTGTTTGTTTTTCTGATGCTCTTTCACGTTTCCCCCCCACATAGGAGCTCAGGGTCTTAGCAAACCCGTTTACTCACGCCTGGAGCATCCAGAATTTATGAAATTTGCAGGGACACATGTCTTTGGTTCCAAGGTGATCATAGCTCAGTGTATTGCCCCAGTCTCTCACAAGGCAGTTTGTGTTATGATCCTGGCAAACAAATGGTGAAATAGGGGAGTCAGATGTCTAGATGACTTAGGTGGTGAGTGGGAGAGTCAAGATGCGAGGCAGGGTCCTTTGGATTTCAAACTTCATGGGCTGATCGTTACTGCTTCTCTAGTCATGAAATATAGGTTTGGAGCTCTCCTATTGGAGAAAGAGGAAAGTGAGACCAATAGCTGGAGCTCATATCTGAACGATGCAACCAGAAGGCTAAGTCCACTCCAACCAGCAAGCCAAGGACGGGCACTCGGAAGGCAATTGATCTTCAAAACATGACATAAAGGCCACAAGGTGATCTCTGCTGCGTGTCTCGCTGACAGTCTAACATCTTCTTCCCATTTAGGGGGCAGAAAGGCTTTATTTCAGGTGATTCCATTGCTGTTATAGACCTTTGGCCACCTAGCTTAGCCATGGCCACACCATCACTTCAGTTCATAAGCAACATGAAGGCGGGAGAGTATCTGTATTGTTTAAATTCTCAGAATTTGTGGCCTTTAATGAGTTTGTTGACCGGAGGAATCTGCGAATTGATGAGCATAATCCATCTTGACAGTGATGGGGTTGGCTTAGTGAGGGAAGCGTTTGCTGTGTAAGTCTGGGAACCCGAGTTTGAGTCCTCAGCAGCCACATAAAAAGGCTGAGCATGGAAATTCAAAGCTGTAATCCTAGTTCTGGGGAGATGGACACAGGAGGATCTCAGCAGGTCACCTGCCAGCCAGTCTAGCCAACCAGTGAGCTGCATGTTCATCTAGAGACCCTGCAGGAAAACATTTGACATCACCCCCTGTCTTTCACACACACATGCATGCTTGTGTACCTGCACCTACATGAATAAATACATATGGAAACACAGAGAAGAAAATTGTAACATCAGAATTTAGTGATGGGTTTTGAGTTGATCAAACCTCAGTGTAGCTCTAGATTATTGACACGAGGCCTCAGAAGTGTCCGAACATATACACCACACCTGGTGAGTGTATGTGGAATGAAGACAGAGCTCATGACATACCACTCACAAAAAGGAGATTCTGGTCAGGGGAACATCAGAACAAACCAGAGTCTTTCCCATAGGATCTGTTCAGGTCTTTCTTCTTGAGATGGGAAAAAGGCCAGTGTAGCTTCCAACACAACTTTTCCATTTGCTGATGTCCTTTCATCAGCTCAAGGGCAGACTCAGGCTGGGATACTTCACTGGGAAGTGTGTGCTCTTCTGTCTACACCAGGACGCAGCATGGGTGGTCACCTCTCTGTCTACACTAGGACATAGCTTGGGTGGTCACCTATTAAAGGCAAAAGCTTGTTGGTGTTCCTTCTTCATGGTCTCCACCTAACACCCTTGTGTAGGTAAAGTTAGCTAAGCAAAGAGAGAACACTAGTAGAAACATGTTTGCTATGTTTGTCACATTTGTTATACAGACATGGGGGAAATGACACATGTGGCGCAAACATGGATAGAGTGTGAGAAATGTCATTGTTGTCATTGCTAAGAAGCAGGTAGCTTTGAAACCTCAATTTATACTCCCTGCTGGGCTGGCCTTCACCATGCTACTTGGCTTTTGTAAGCCTGGCTGGAAATGAGGGCAGTATATGAACAGCTTTAATGAGATAATGCATGAGAACTCTTGCTTTCTTCCCTGGCATGTAGGAGGCATGTTTGTTGTTACTACTCTATCTTGTTTTCTGTGGGCTGATGTCACTATTAGTTGAGTTGTTGACAAGCCTAGGTAATAAGGTAATAAGGACACCTGCCAGAACCGAAGGCCTCCTCTTCTTTTTTGAATGGTCTGGTTTCATTATCTCCACCGTGGAGTGGCCTTGACCAGACACAGACTCCTGCTGGCCAATTATTGTGTGCTGGCTGGACACGCAGACCAGACAGACACTTCTAAGATGATTGCTCATGGCAGGTGCTCCTCAACATTGTCCTGGTGTACAAATAATGGCCCCGTGCGGGAAAGCCACTTCCTTTGGTGTACAGTTCACAGGTGGTCTGATCCTGAGAGCATTGAAACCATGCTGTCATAGCTACAGACGCTTCATTCACATTTTGCTTGGTTAAGAAGGGTATCTGATTGTCTGCCATGGACAGTTCTGGGCTATGGCTATTAAGGAGACGCCAGAGCTGATTGCGTCCCAGGACAGCTCCAGAGCAAGGCTCTGAGTGAATTTGGGCTTCAGAATTCTATCCGCGATGATCCTGCTTCCTCCTCTTCTTCCTCCTCCCCGTCCTCTCTCCCCTCTCCTCCTCCTCCTCCTCCCTTGCTTCTCCCCCTCCACTCCTGCTCTTCTTAGTCTTCCTTCTCCTTTGTAAACTATTCTTAAAGGTTTATTTATTTTTATTTTATTCCACTAAGTGTATGAATGTTTGCCTAAATCTACCACTGTGTACCACATATGTTCCTGATACCTGCAGACACCAGAAGAAGGCTTCAGATACCCTGCAGCTGGAGTTATGGGTGGTTGTGAGCCACCATGTGGGCACTGAGAACTGAACCCAGGGCCTCTGCAAGAGTAGCAAGTGCTCTTAGCAGCTGTGCCATCTCTTCAGTCACTATTCATTTCTTTTCAAATACATGTAGCACAGGCTGGCCTTGAACTCACTGTGTATTCCAAGCTAGCCTCAAGTTCATGGTGAACTTCCTCCTTGCAGCTTGTGAATTCTGGGACTGCAGGTGTGCACCACTACTCTGAGAAAGCTCATTATTCTGTTGATGTCATCCCATCTGCCCCTCTGATTCTCCAAAAACTAAGTTACGTCACCCCTCTCGTGCTATTTTAAACCCACAGAGATACCCGATATTGAAGAAGTATGGAGGAAGGGGAGAAAGCAAAATTTGGGGGAGACACCCTTGGTCCTGAGGTCCCACTTGTCACCTCTGTGAGATGTATTAATCCATTGTTCAATGCTATATCCTAAATTTAAGAGAACAGGTAATCTGTGATCAAAAACCAAAACAGGACATTTCTTTAACTTGTGGTTCTAGATGTAGGGAGTCTAAGGACACCTGAATATCTGTCCAGCATCTGGTGGGCCTCTTCCAGCTGCATCAAAATGTGACAGGGACCTGGAGGGACAGACACTACCCCTGGATTCTGTTCCTCATAAAGTCATTCATGCCATCCCGGGACTCCACCCCCATGACCTCGTCTAATCCTAATCACCACCCATGGCCCCACCTCCAAATGCCATCCACTATAAAATAGAGGAGAAATTTGAATGCAGCGCATGGGGTGCATGTTCCCAATTTAGAATGGGGGTGTCATAAAGGAAGGTGGAGTCAGAAACCTTGTCAGCGTCCATCTCCCGGGGAACAGAAATTCCCTCTGCCACCATTGGTATTGAGCAAATGGGTTCTACGCGTGAGCCCAGGACTTTGATTGCCATTGCACAGACAGGATATGACTTTGACTTTAACAAGAGAGACAATTGTTCTGTTGTCTCACCTCTAGCCACAGCGACAGCCCCACAGCCTCAGCCCCCATCTCTCTTGCCGGTTGTCAGTGACTCCTTTGTGAGACTTAAAATGGTTCAAAGCCATGTCCATATTTCAGCTGGGAAAAGGGGTGATCTGGGAAGAATGGGCAAGATGACCATTCTCCATGACCCAGCATTCCACACCCCTCCTCCAGCACAGCCCTGTTACGAAGCACTTGCATGCTCTGTACTACCAGGAAGACTGTCTAGCCATCACTTCCAGTTGATCTAGCATCAACAAAAGGTTCACCTCATTTTCTGGTCCGTGAATATCAAATGTTGAGGAAAAATATACCCATTAGCTTGTGTGTATATATATTCTTATCTGTGGGCCTCGGTGTTCCATGTTTTTGGAGCTGGAGTCTCACCTTGTGCTCCAGATGGTCCCCAACAGCATAGACCAGGACGGCTTCTCCTCGTGACCGTTGTCAAATTGTCTGGGGTGGAATGTTGTTATTATAGGTACCACCACACTGCTTTTATGTCCTGTATTTATCATGTGTGAAGAGCACTGTTGAGTGCTGATAGGCAGACAGGCCCTCCCTTTGGGAGCACTTACAGTTTAGGGTAGCTATGGGCCAGCAAATGTAAAGAGTGCCGGGAAATTTCACCGGTGTTTTGGAAGAGGAAAACCCTAAAAGTTTCATAGTCAACGAGTAACACACATCTTTTCTGGAAAGATAGTTTCCAAGCCTCTTTGAGACAGGATTCTTACAGCCGAATCCCCAAGAGACACACAGAACAAGGACAAGGACACTGGAGTGCTACACAGCAGGAGAAGCGGGAGAAACCGTAGCTGAGTGCAGCCACGAGGAAGGGTCTTCGAAGCATGGAGCTGAGTGGGAAAGCAAACCTCCCAAGATGTCGTTTTTATAAAACCAAATCCAAGAAAACTACACAATGTATGACTTCAAGTCACATAAATACGGGATAAAACCACATACAAAAAAGGTAAAATTCAAGCCAACTTATACCAAGAGGCCAAGAGAGAGAGGAAAATATATGAGTCTATCCTAGGTAAGTTCTCGTAAAGTTAGTGGTAGGCTCAAAGAGGTTGTTTGCATATGCATTCGATGCATTTTCAGATATATCAGCATTACCTAATAGAATATGTTTTAATACCATAGAGGAGGGTGCATATACCAAGCTCCTACAGAATTTAGGCAGGTCCAATGGGACTTGGCATGGGTGGGTCCATGGAGAGCTGCAGAAGAAATTTTTCCTTCAGTGGGCACCGTGGCCCGGCCGCAGCTCAGGTTGCTTAGCAGACTTGCTGGCCTAACACCCGGTTCCCAGAGTTTCTCAAGAAACTCTGCCTTTATAAGCAATATTTCACATTTCAAATGTTGGCGACTGTTTGCAACTTTAAAGACTGCAGAGGCGAACATTACGTTGAGGGGACATGTTCAACCCCTGAAAGGAAGCGCTGATTCCGAGCCCACATGAAATGAGAGCATCTAATTTTACTTCTACCATATTGCCCCGCTCTGAAGGCAGGCAGGAAACCCATCCTCTCCCCATCCGCATCCGCATCCGCATCCGCATCCGCATCGGCATCCGCGTCCCCAGAGTGAGCTATTTCCAACCTGCCGCCCTCTGGGTGGCGGCACAGCTCTCACCTGCACTTCGCACCTCTAAGTTTGGAAAGTGTGAAGGTGGTGTGAGCCCAGGGGAGGTGGGGGCTCCGCCCCAGCACGCCTCTGGCTCTCTGTCTATGTCCTCTGCCAGTGTGCGGGGATGCTGGTAACACCTTCATAAAGGACTCTTAGTTGTCTGAGATCATGCTGGAAGGATGCACGCCGTGCTGAACCCTGCTCAGATGGAAGGCTTTCCATAGAGGAAAAATATTATGCAGAATCTAGACACACGTGAATGGTGGGAAAGTAGAGGGGAGACTATGGGGGGGGGCTAAAGTGTCTGGAAGAGAACAAAAGATAGTCTTATCCAGAATCTACACTTAGCTATGTATGTATCTGTGGATACAAGCACATGCACATAGATGCTCTTACATGTATGTATACACACATATGTGTATATAACATGAGAGCAGAAAGGGGTTATTTAGAAGGAGGAAGGGGACCAAGGGCAGAAGAGGAAGACCAATGAGGCAAAACATAATTACTAGGGTCTGGGAGACAGCTCACTGGTGAAGCGCTTGCTATGGAGACATGAGAGCCCGAGTCCGTCCCCAGAGAGCCCAAGTCGGTCCCCCAGCATCTGTGCAAGAGCCAGGAGTCTATGCACCTATAATTCTGGAACTGGGGACATGAGATGGGAGGTGCTGGCCAATCAGCCCAGCTGAGTTCAGTGCACTGTGTCAGTAGAGATAGACTGGGAGATACCCAGTGTCACCCTGTGGTCTCCGAAGTCATGTATACTCACATTCAAGCACACACACACTCACAAGTACGATGATTATATATGTCTGATAATGTAATGCTGAGGTCCATCCTTGGGTATATTAACTAAAGCAGGGGATGCAGAGTAAATGGAAGAAAACCCATTACACGGGCAAGCACGCCGTCTGCCTACGCGCCCCCACAGCTTGGTTGGAGGATTTCTGTGCCTGCAGAGGTCTTCAGCTGCATTCTACCCCACTGCCCAGTCACCTGGTGCTATCTGGAGATATTTTGAGTTATTCCAACTCGAACAAAGACATGATTCAGGACATGAGGAACCGTCTGTCCCCAAATCACTGGTAGTGGATCCAGATCAGCCGTACAGATAAACACCCGCTGTTACACAGAGTGGTATCTCTTCTTACCCAACGCTCGGTAAAGAATTATCCCACCAAGCCCAGAAACTAGCCCTCCTCCACCTACTCTCCCCCAACAAAAAGACAAAGATAAATAAAGCCACACACTGCCCAACCGCCATGAGTTATGAAAGGTGTGTGTTGGGGGCAGGGCAGAAAGAGAGGGGGAGCGAACATGAATTTACACGACATGCCCTTTAGCTGGAGCTGGGATTTGTGGCCACTCTTTTTGGTTTTATTAAAGCATAATGCTCACAAGCAGAAGAGGAGATTTGTTATTCTAAGACAGTTGCACACCAAGGCACGCTATTGTATAATCTGGCATTTCCCCCACTAGGGAGCTTGGGAGCATTACTCACAAGTGACAGAACCAACGAGCTTCATCTCCCAAGAGGCCACTGCATCTGTTTAAAGGGAGCAGGCACCATGTAGATCCACCCACCACCCCCATGGAGGAACACAGGCAGAAGGTGGCTGAGCTGCGGGTCTATCCTTGGGGTGTGGTTGGATGAACCAGGTACTAACTCTATGCTCTTCTCCCCTGGTGCCTACCACAAGGGGAGGGTCAAGTCCATCTGTGTGCCAAGAGCAGCACCACAAGACATGAGGCAGGCAGCCCCCTGGTAGTCAAAGCTTCAACAGTAACTACAGCTGTGCCTCAGTTTCTCATCACACCTATGGCATTGGGCTAAGAGCTTGGCTTTGGGCCTGGAACTTATACTATGATCCTCTTGGATATCTCTCTCTCTCTCTCTCTCTCTCCCTCTAAAACTCAGTTTTCTCATCTAAACAGTGGATTTATGGGGGTTGGAATGCTCAGTGGTCAAGAGCTGAGAGTGTGTACTGTTCTGGCAAAGAGACTATTTGGTTCTCAGCACCCACGTGATGGAATGTGACTCATGACTGCTTGTAACTCTAACTCCAGGGAACGTGACACCCTCTCCTGTCTCTGGTGGCACGTGCAACATACACACACACACACACACACTTTTTAAAAGTCTTTGAGTTAGTAATTATTAACTCAAAATGTCATTGTCAGAGTCAAAGGGACAAGGATTGTTCAGCAGATATGGAGTATCCAGTAAGTTCTGGCTACCAATCCCTCTTTCCACTAGTGTCCAAAAATCAAAGAAGCCACCATGCTGCTTCCTGGAGTTCACGGAGTGGGTGTCAGCTGGAGTGGGATCAAGGATAGAAAGGCACTCCAAAAAAATCCAATATGCTCTATCAATATCACATACAAAATGAAGCCAGGGTGAACATCAGTGTAAAGTTATTGTGCAGATCCTCAGAAAGCAGAAAAGTGCTGCAGCTTACGATGCCTACTGCTTGGATGGGAAGATGTTTGCAAGCTGCTTTGGTTCAAACCTTTCATTTTACCAAAGGGGGAGAAACTGAGGTGAACGGCAAATCTCCAGGACCCCTGTCCACTATTCTTTGCGCTTACCAATAGATGAGATAAACTTTTCCGGTGTTTGCTGACCCAGGCAGAACGTCTCCGACACAGACATAATCATTGTTTTGTCTCTAAATGGGGGCATGAGAACAAAACCTATGACCCTGGGTAGTGAAAAGGAATGAAACCAGGCAGGAAAAATGCTTAGCAGGGACACCTGGCATGTGGGAAATCCTGCTGTGACACAGTAATTGTTAGCTTGGAGTTAACAATAGCTGGTGAGGTGATGTGTGCCCACGTATTCTGCTAAGGATCTGACATGCATGGAGGGTGTATATTTTTTCCATGCTTCTTGTAACATAGCTTGGCATCCTGGGCACTCTGCAGACTTCTGAGGAAGTTACCATACCATTGTGTTCCTGGGAACATAAGGACAAATATCTGCCCCACTCCAAAGCAGGGTAAACGGTGATGGCACCAAAGTCCAATTTGAGAGCTACTGAGTTAATTGGGGTTACTTGCAGGAGCAGGAATGACTCAAAGGCAGCTGCATCATTGAAAGGCCACCACAGGGCGGGTGACAACTCAAGGAAGCCTCAACACTGACTTTCTGCATAATTTTGCAGGCAAATCAACAGGTCAGAGAGTCTCCTCTCCCCTTTAATTCTTATGCCTTCTATAACCCGAGAGTCCTTGTACCTCTTGTAGGTTTCAGGACTTACTGAGACTTGTGAGTTGATTTTACTTTCTGAGTCTCTAGAGGTTTCCTTTTGGGGTGGAATGTACAATCTGGTACTGGACATCACAGGGGAAGTTCTGATCAGGCCGGGGGCATCCTTTTGCATTTTCAGAAAATAGGCTACCTGGTTAGGCAGAGCTTCAGGAGAGATACAATCTCACAAATCGGAGTCCCCTTGGCTAATTTTATTTCAGACTCATTGTATTTCTGTGCTTCAGGAGGGTAAGCAGAGGCCATAGCTCCCATGCTCTGACAGCACTGGGACAGTCATTCTCAACCTCTGGCCTGCACCAGAATTCCCTGAAAGGCTGATGGATGGGCACACAGCCTGCTAGCCCCACCCCTCAGGGGGCTGGTCTCTGACACAACAAGATCACTATTGCTGTTGTTCATGCTGCTTGTGGTTCAGGGACCACAACTTAGCATTACCATCATAGGTGAGTATGCTTGACTGGTTTGATGGTGTCTGGGGCTGAATGGTGCTTAGCTTTGGAGGCATCACATTATAGCTAGCAGCATCTCTGAATCGGGATGATGCAAAATGTCTCCAAGTATCTCTCAGTGCTCTCCATGAGCTGTCGTTACCTCTCATCAAGAGTGCCTGCTATTGGGTGGAATGACCTGGATTCTAATCCTAGTTGCTTAGCATCATAAGGCCATGTCTATTATAAGGTACTTCTCCAGACTTCTGTACCAAGAATACCAACCTCAAAGTGTCCAAGCAGTAATTAAGGGGTAAAATCTGGGTGCAGTGGTGCACACCTTAATTCCAATGCTTGAGAGACCAAGGCACGTGGCTCATGAGTTCAAGGCCAGTCTGGAATGCATAGGGAGCCTCTTCCAAAAAGCAAAACCAACTAAAGACATCCTATGTCTATCCTTTATGTGCTTACACTGGCCATCTAGTTAGTTTTTGCTTTAAACACTCACTTTCTAATTTGCTTAGTTCAACGTCTTTTCATAATCAAAAGTTTCCACATGGAGAGTGGAGGAGTGGCATGTCCTTTAACCCCAGTGAGTGGGGTGAGACTGAGGTAGGAGGGTTGAGTTCACACCAGCCTGGTCTGTATGAGACTTTGTCTCAAAAAGGTGGTGGCGGGGGGGGGGGTGGAGGACACTTCATGTAGGATTTATTGGATTGGTTGCTAGCTGGGATGTAGACCATGACACTTACATAAAAAATCAAAAGCTTTCCACTTAAAGAAATGATTTCAAAGTCACAAACTTTTCTCCAGTACTCTGACCCATAGCCGGCCATTGTCCAGCTAAGTACCCCAGTGGCCAGCTGGGAAGGGGTTGATTGCTAATGTGTAACCCAGCTTCACGAGCTCACCTCTCTTGGATTGCACAGAGAGAGTTTTCATATTTTTAAATTGGCATTTTAGATTAGAAGACAATGTAGTGGGTATATCAAGGCCTGGTCATAAATCTATGTCATACATTTTTCTTACTGGTTCCCTGCCCCATTGTCCTCCTGTGTCGCCTCCCTATCTCCAACACAGCGTGTGGCAGTGCAGGCTCACTCCTGGAATCCACAGTACTCAGGATTGTGAATCTGGGGACAGCCTGGCCTACATAGCAAGACCTTGCCTTCAATAAAAGATAATAAAATAAA
Source organism: Cricetiscus sungorus (assembly GCA_030556225.1). Lineage (NCBI taxonomy): Eukaryota > Metazoa > Chordata > Mammalia > Rodentia > Cricetidae > Cricetiscus > Cricetiscus sungorus. Next base: position 1,298,849 of record JANBXA010000391.1, on the reverse strand, counting down.
ATACAAACCAGGGATCTGCTGCTCTCTTCTCCAGCTGTGTTCTAGAAGCCAGTGTTGGAGTCTGGAGTGCCTGCCACTGTGTTGAAGAGTGATAGATGCTGGCACACACGAGGGATCACAGATTTTTCTTTGGCTGTCAGCTCTTGAAATTACCCAGCAATCCCAAAATGAATTTTCACTAATCTGACAGTTTTGCCTCGCCTGACATGACGTACTGTATATTCAGTGGTCAGTGGGGACTATTTAATTGCAGTTAAGTCTGTACTGCTCACTGTGGCATTGAAAACGGAGCCGGGTGGAACCTGGTTAAACTTCCCGACTCTCCGGGCCCAGATGGGTGGGTGGAATACAATCTTGTCTCTTTTGAATCTTTCTACCTGGAAGCACTCACTAATTAACTTTTACTGACTAGCTGCTCCAATTCATTCACTTTCCAGATTCAATAAATAGCAGAATCAAAACTAAAGTTGAGTTGCTCTGTAGCAGGTGGAAGGTTCTGGGCATCAGATGAAACCAGTGCAGAGTTGAAACTAGATTAAAATGAAAGGTGAGATGAAGTGATATGTCACATAACGTTTTTCGGGTCTGTATGACTGACAGATTTCAAGTACCACCTGACTTTGTTACAACATTCCAACGAGACAAGAAAGGGACAGTTGTTGTTTTCTTGTTGTTTTGTTTGTTTGGTTTTTGTTTTTTGCCTTCCTTTGGCATCTGGGGAAGCAGACATAGAGAGTGCAGAGAGCGAAAAGAATTTTGCCAGAGATCTGCAGCTGGGCAGAATAAGATGTGAGGCCAGCTCTGAGCCACAGCAGCTCACATTCTCAAGAACTGTACGACTTCCCAAAGATGCCACCCAACCAACATTTGTGCTAGAGTGCATACACTTTCACATGGAGGGAGGCCAGGATCCAGACCCCTCAAGAGTCTTGCTCTGAGTGAAGTCACCCCAAACTCAGTGAGTTATCTCACAACGGTTCACAAGCCTTGGGGGACTGTAACATTCTATTGTGTCACATTTAGTTGGGATCTTCCAACACTTCTGCTATGTGACACGTAACTCAAGAGCAGTTTTGATAAGTGTTCTGGATTGCAGTCAAATCTAATGACACACATGTACAAGGTAGTCACACAAATGCTCCCATAAGTTGCTGTAAACACCTGAACAGTGAAGACTTATAGGGTCCACCCGTTCACTGTTGACTTTCTCCTTCTGGCAGCCATTATTCCAGATGCTGGAAATACAACCAGGAATAAATCAGTCCTACGTTCCCCGTGCTCAGAGAGCTTGCGTCCTAGTGGGCAGGAGTGGTTGATTGACTAGATAAACAACTGAAATATGCCATACATCAGGCAGTAAGCGTGAACCAGTAAAATAAATCTGGAAAAGGGAGGAGGAAGGGCTGGGATGCAGATCAAACTTATGGACAGAGCAGGCAATATTGAACAAAGATATACAAGATTTGAGGAACACCCTTTTTGAATATTCTGAGAGGGAGGGCATTCCAGGGAGAAGGACCCGCTGACGCCTATGGCTCGACTAAGGAACAGCAAGGAGCTCCAGTGGAAGAGCCTGACGCCTTTATGCTATTTCCCTTTAAATATTAACAACCTAAGGTACAGTAGGCAGACAATTAATTATACCTATTAAAGGACATAATTTGATGCATATTGCTATAGGAGAGTGCTTACAAAATCGTCTCTGCAGCAACAAATAAACTCATCACTTCTGGAAGTTTCCTTGGTGACCATTCACTTCCATACATCCCTGCCCTGGGCCCTTAGCCTCCATGCAACTGCTGTTCTGTATATAACTATATAACTATATCCACCCACTATCCCCATGGAGGAACACAGGCAGAATGTGGCTGAGCTACATGTCTGTCATTGGGGTGTGGTGGGATGAACCAGGTACTAACTCTATGCCCTTCTCCCCTGGTGCCTACAACAAGGGGAGGGTCAAGTCCATCTGTGTGCCAAGAGCAGCACCACAAGACATGAGGCAGGCAGCCCCCTGGTAGTCAAAGCTTCAACAGTAACTACAGCTGTGCCTCAGTTTCTCATCACGCCTATGGCATTGGGCTAAGAGCTTGGCTTGGGCCTGGAACTTACACTATGACCCTTTTGGAATATCCATTAACTCCAAACAGAAATTAAGGGGTGAAAGATGGGCACAGTGGTGCACACCTTAATTCCAGTGTTTGAGAGACTGAGGCGCGAGGCTCATGAGTTCAAGGCTTGATTGCTTAGGGAGCCTATTCCAAAGCACAAAACCAGCTAAAGAGATCATATGTCTACCGTTCCGGTGCTATATAAAACCATGCACCTATATTTGTGTAGCTGTGACTTAGTTTGCATTTTGCAGACTTTTATATAACTCCATTTACCTAACACCCTTGCATGTTTGGCTCCCATCACTCTGCACAGTGGTCCTGAGCTTGGTCCTGGCCGTAGGCATCCTGACTTTGTTTCTCTGCTCTGCGTGTCTTCTGATTATGTATATTCCAGAAAGTATCCATCTATTCATCTCTGGGTGAATGTTTGAGCCATTTCTCATTTGAGGCTTCTAAAAGCAGACTTCTGTGAGTGTTCTCAGCTAAGTCCTTTTTAGTACACGTGTCTTCATCTCTCCTGGAAAGGCTCTTGGGTGGATAACTGGATTGGAAAGCGGAGGTTTAATATTTCTATAAGCTGAAAAAATCATTTTATTTTCCAAAACATGTGCACCATTTTGCAGCCCCCTGGCCAGGCACGGGTGTAGCAATGTGTCTGCAGGACCAGGAAGAGCCAGTGTTTCTGTTTCAGATACAGCAAAGTTGTGGGAGCTGAGGAAATAGCTCATTTGGTTTAAGTGCTTGCCGTGTGCACACGAAGACCTGAGTTTGGCACCATGGAAAATGTTCCCACATGGAAAGCTGGGCATACCGTGTCAGACCCCAAGTCTGAGCAAAGGCTGTCACAGACAGATCCTTGGCACTCTCTAGCTGGTTAATCTAGATGATTTGGCAGGCTGCAGCTTTAGCGCGCACACATGGACACATGTATGCACATACAGACAGACAGACACACATACGCAAGGACACATGCACACACTCACACACACACACACACACACACGGACACATGTATGCACAGACAGACAGACACACACACACATGTGAATACACACACGCACACACATGTATGCACACACAGAGACAGACAGACACACACACATACACACAAGGACACACGCACACACAGACACATGAATGCACAGATAGACACACACACACACACACACGCACACACACACAAGTACACATGCGCGCACACACATGGACACATGTATGTACACACAGACAGACAGACACACATACACACCGGGACACATGCATGCACAGACAGACAGACACAGACACACACACACATGGACACATGCATTCACGCACAGACAGACACATACACACACACACACACACAGACACACACAGACACATGCATGCATATAGAGACAGACAGACAGACAGACAGACACCACACACACACACACACACTTTACACAATACAGCACAAGTACACACCCCAAAGAGAAAAGTTAGACAGCGTCATTTCCCCCTTTAACACTCCTAATGACCATGTGTGAGCTCATTGCTACCCACATGTTTTCTCTCCCGGCATATCTCTTCAAACCCTTTGTCTGCTATTGGCACCTCTCTGTTATTTTATATTCCCTGAGTTTTAAGTAGTCTCTGTATACTCTGCCACCATGTCTTTTGTCAGATGCATATTTTATAAATTCATTTCCACTGTATAGTAGGCTTGTTTTCCTCCACCTATCATTGTCTTTTAAATTTGACCAAGTATAATTTGGCACTTTTGGGTTTTTGCCCCCATTACAATCCCTACTTTTGGTATCGCATGCAAGAGTTCTCTGCCTTTGTCTTTTGAAAACAAAAATTGATTTTTTTTCTCACCAAGCAAAAGAGAATGTACATTGAAATTCCTTTATCTATTCCGTTTGGTTATGCAATCAAGTTTCTTGTGAGTGATAGGCATGGATAATGGTTTGCTGACAATCGAATTAGAAAGCATGGCTTTCGTGGTCCACTGCTGACTTTCCAGACCTCAGGTTTTGCAGTTGATAAAGCTAGACTGTTGATGGGGGGAGGGTGCAGCTGAATTATGGGGGGACTTGGTGACACATGGTTTCTCTTCTCTGATAGTCTACTTGTCAGAAGTTCAAATTTAGGTCATTCTTTACCTTCAAAATTCCAACTGCAAACATAACGAATTCTGCTAGGATTTTCTGTATTGCTGCAGAGTTCTGGCACTACGTGTTTGGGATATGAAGAGTAACATGTTCTCTTCAACAGGGTTGGAACTAGACTCAAAGCAGTGTTAGTTATAGCCAGGGCACAACATTTGCGGAGAAACGCACCCAGGAAGGCATAGGTGTTAAGACTCCCTTGAGTGGTGCAGAATAGAAAGCTCCTTTTTTACCTGTCCTGGCTCAACCATGTCCCTGCTATAACCTTTGCTGAGAGCACAGGGAGGCCCAGATGGAGACTGCTTTGAGGCAGCTCTGCGCCTCTCACCGTTGAGCATGTGTTCAAATCACCAGGATTCTGGAGATCTGCCACTGGGACAAGTTCCCATGATGTTGCCAGTCTATGGACCACACTCCTTTACCGGAGGGAAACAATGTGTTGGCTTTGCACCAAAGGAACAGCACAGCACCATCTGTGTCCCAGTGGAAATTTAACCTTATAACGCAAGGTCTCAACTCATTTAGAAGAGACGTGGAAATCTGTGACACGAGACAGTCTTCTTATTCTTCAGTATTGTATAGCCTTGTAAGGTTTTTATGGGGATCGTAGGGTCAGACCAGGACATTCCAGACCCAAATCGCTCCTTGCAAAACCAGCTTGCTACAGTATTGCGGTTCAATAAGGGTCAGGATAAACAAATAGGTCGAATAGATGTTTATTAAGGGAGAAACAACTCACAACACAGACAGATGAACACAGCAGTTAAAACTGGATGCTCCTCTCTCCGTGTCCCGCCAGAAAAGGCTTTTCTCCGCCTCCTCCCAAGGCTAAACTCCACAGGTCACTTCCGCCCCTGGCTCCACCCCTCAATGGGTGTGGTCAGTGCCACAGAAGCAGACACAGTGAATATCCCACTACACTACAGATCAAGTTTCAGGAATTATCCTATAGTTATTCCCAGAGGAAATGGACAAGGCAACAGGAGGCTCTCAGGAAAAATTTAACAGCAAAGATGACCACCCTGTTTCCTCGTTCAAATGCTGGCCTGTGGAGAAATGAGTGAAAGACGCCATCGAATGCAGGAGTCGAGTGAGCCACTGTCTCCTGTTAATTTTTAAAAGCACAGTGGACCCCCCTCCTCCATTTTGCAGCTCCTTCTGTATCCAAACTTCTTTGGAGTGGAGTTCGCTTCCTCTCTTTTGGAGGTGAGTTCTTGCTTTCAGTTTGTAAGATTCAAAACAGATTTTACCCAGCTCCATGGTGGTTTGGATAGGAATGTCCCTCATAGGCCTCTGCATTTGAAACTCGGTCCCTACTGGCCGCACTGTTCAGAGAAGTTTAGGCGTGGGCTTGTGGGAGGAGAGCCTCCCAGGGCTTCCAGTTTGTAGGTTGGCTCTCAGACGCGAGCACACAGCTCCCTGGCTCTGCAGTATCATGGACTCAGAACTCTCTGCCCCAGTAAACTCACAGCAACAGAAAACCAGCTAATAGAATCTTTCTACCCCTTACGGCCCCCACAGGGACCCTGGGCATCTTCCTGGGTGATTGGGATGTGTTTATCCAGAGTCTAGTGACTGGTGCAGTAGTGTATACCGGCAACACGAGGGCCCTACACTCTCCCTGTGTCTGCTCCCTCCAGAATGGAGCAGTAAAGTCCTGCTTTGCTGAAATATCCAATCGCCCTCAAGAGTGACAGGCAGAGGGGCTGAAGGAAAGTTCTGGAAGTCACACAGTACTGAACTCCAATCTGTCCATCAGGCTGCAGAGCTGAGCAGAACACTTGATTCTGGAGCCACTGTGGTTCTTTGTGGCATTCGTAGGGTGAGCCTCGGAACACAAAGCCAGTGGTGGGAGGGAACAGTACCGAGAGACGAGGGAGAGCCAGGTTCCCAAACGCAAGCAACAAATGTGGTCCTGGGTCATTTCCTCATGTGTCCAGACGGGACCTGCTGATCTTAGAACCCAGTTGAGCTACAATGGCTTTCATTTGGGGTGTGTGTGCCTGTGTGTGTGTGCGTGCGTGCATGCGTGTGTGTACTCATCTGTGCATGTGCTCACAGAGGCCACAGATTCATCATGTTTGCTGTCCTTGTCTAGCACGTATCCTCTATCTTTTGAGGCAGTTTCTCACTGAACTGAGAATTTGATGACTTGGCTACATTGGCTGGCCAGTGCACCCTCCCTCAGGCTACTACTTCCCCAGAGCCAGAATTGCAGTGTGTGCTAATGTGCCAGGCATTTTACATGTGTGCTGAGGATCTGAACTCGGGTCCTTGTGCTTGTATGGGGAGAACATTATCCACCAAGTTTTACTGCAAAATGTATAAATGTATACATAGCCGTGTGTGTGTACGTAAACGAATGCGTGAATACTTAAATGACTCTAGAAGTAAGAGACTGCTTTGGACACAGTCCCAGTTGTGTCTGGGGGGGCGATTGGTGATGGCATTTTCTGCCCTCTGCTTCATACGGCCCTCCTCTGTCTTTGACTTTGTGGATGGAAACAATAGATACTAAACACTCTCTGTGCATAATGCCAGCGTTCAGTGCTTCTTAGAGCCTGTAACGCATGATCACATCTACAGTCTCATGATGGATGGTTTTCCAGTTCCAAATGGCAGAAGAAAGCACTCCTCTTAACTTCCTTTCCACTTTACTTACATTTCAATAACTTGGTAGAGCTGTTACGTGAAATTGATCCCTCAGCTTTAGGTAACAGGGTGTTTTCGGCACTGTTAGGTGCCATTATAGAATGCACTGTTATTTGTCACTTTGTCATGACATCCAGCCCAAGCTTCTTTCTTGCTAATAAACCTCAATTTGGTTTTGGGTGGCAATGTGCTCCAATCTGAGAGTAATGATGTTAATGGCTGTAACTCACATGCTTCTTACCACGTCCCAGACACTCAGAACATGTACATCATGGATTTGGATTCTGCCACTTGCTTCGTGTTGTTTTTTCCTGGATTCTGTACAACTAAGGGTGGCCATGGTGACCCCACTGGCCAGTGAGAGTCGGGATGTCAGGTGGGGTGGATAAGGAGGTGCTTCTGGGCCAACTCTGCAAATATGGAGAACGGACTCCATGTCTCAGTGACTGTGGATTTCCCTTCTATATTCCTGGAATGGGGACAATGGTGACTACCTCACGGGATTGTGCGAAGGGTCAGAGAGCTGATACACACGACACATTTAAGGACAGTGCCTTTATCAGTATTCATCAATGAAGGGATTTCTTCCTCCTGGTGTGCGGAGTGGGGATGGGGATTGTGATAGTTTGAATATAATTGGCTCCCTTAAGCTCAAAGGGAGTGGCACCAATAGGAGGCGTGGTTTTGTTGGAGGAGGTGTGGCCATGTTGGAGGGAGTGTGTGCTACTGGGGGGAAGGGGCTTCCTATGATCAAGATACTGCCCTCTGTCTGAGTCCACTTCCTGTTGCCCTCTGATCAAGATGTAGCCAGGATCACGTCTGCCTGCAGGCCACCATGCTCCCAGCCATGATGGTAATGGATTGGACCTCCAAACTGTAAGCTGCCGTCACAATTGAATGTTTTCATTTATAAGAGTTGCTGTGGTCGTGGTGTCTCTTCACAGCAGCAGAAATCCTAAGATGGGAAAATCTGGCGATGTCTGCAGATATCCTTGACGGTCAATTGAGGAAGGGAAGGAAGGAGGTACTTCCAGCACATAGCTTTCAGAGCTCGGTGATGTAGTTGAATGTTCTACAAAATGCCTCATAATGTCAATGGTTCAGAGTTTAGGAAGCCTAGTGTAGACTTTGACAATGTTGCTCAGGAGACACGAGCTTTTGGAGACCATTCAGAAGACCATATGTTCCAGGAAGGCATAGAGAGCACCTTCTGTGACTTCCTGCTGGATCCTTGGAGCTCAGATCACTGATAGACACTTGGTAGACTCAACCAATATGTGCCACAGAGAGATGGCTGTGGAGACTTCAGCCTGTGCTCGCCAGTTATCTCCTCTCTGGCTTAGCGTATGTGATTATTCTCTATTTGAATCTCAGCCTTGAGCAATGGAACACTACAGATGCTACTTGGCACTATGGCATCCCCTTTCCTAGAGGAAGAGAGACAACAAGAACCAGTCTGTGTCTCGGAGACTTTTTGGCCATTGCATCAGCCTGATGCTCGCACATTGTCCTATTCAGAATGACTAGGAGCTGGGGAGATGGCTCACGGTTGAAAGTGCTTGCTGCTCTTACAGAAGATTGTTAGGTTCCTGGAACCCACATGATTGCTCACAACTGTTTGTAAATCCTGCTCCAGGGGGTCGGACACCCTCTTCTGGCCTCTACAGGCACTTGCATACATGCAATGCACATACATCATATATACACACAGGCACATAAACACACACACAACAACGTTAAAACACGATTCTGTGAAGGCAATCTTGGTCAAGTTTCTATAACACTCAGGCAGACACAGTCATGGGAAAACTGTTTAGCTTAATGACATTTGATACCTCAAGTCCATTGAGGAAAACAATCCCACTGTTGAATTTGATTCAAAGGGCTGTGATTATCACAAATACTCCAAAATAAAACATTCCACTGGGCAAGTATTCTGTAACATTGGAGTATCAAATGAACCCGCTAAGGTGATATGCTGGATTGAGTTTTAGAAGTGTAAGGAGACTCATAAACTATCTTAGTGTAATCTTTAGGACATAGCCATATCATGTTTTCTTTTTTTTAACCACTTTTGTTGACTGCCTAGTATACATTTGAGAGGAAGCTGGCCTAACATGCCAGAGAAGAAAGAGACCAAAGCTAGGCCTGTTTTTCAACTGTCTGGAAGCAGTGTGGGTATCAGTTGCTGATTGCCAGGCACTGGCTGGAGACAGGAGCCTCCATGCACTTACTGAGGACAGGGAACGGCTTCCCGGGGTTTTTGGCTGAGACGTGAGGTATCCCTGTGCCACAGTAGCCACACTCTCATGCTCCTAGCTGCACGATTTTCCCACCCAGGGCTTGACTCCTCTATTACCAAGGAGATGCAAAAGCAGTGTTTGCTTTCTGAGTTACCTCGGGAATTAAATGAGATTATGAATGCAAAATAGAATTATCCTCAAATATTCAAAGCCTCCTGTCAGTAAAAGAAAGAAGAAAAGATAGTGTAGACAAAACACTATGGTTTGATGACTCATGACTTTGGGGACTCCAGGCTTTTGATGTTGGTCCAAGTGCTTGAAGAAAGACACCAAGCTAAACGGTGAGCCTCCTACTTTCTAGCAGCTGAGATGTGCAAGTTTAATTTATGGTTAAAGTTAGAGTTCAGCTGCTATTTAGCTCCCCATTATCAGAACAAGAAACACCCAGGACCATAGATTGTGAAGACTAGAACAAACACTGAGGTTCGCAGCTTAGACGTTTCCGCCCATGCTTCCTTTGATCTCGTGATGAGAAGCATCTGCTGGCTACTCACCTCATAGCCAGCAAGCAAGTGAGGGTGTAGAATCACACTGCCCTTTCAAAGGCACCTCTAATGACTTAAAGACCTACTGGGCCCCGCCTCTTAGGGTTCCATTGTCCCCCCCCCAGCACCACCCCTTAGGGGTGGAGCCTTCAGGACCTGCCCAGCCCAAAGTTGGTTCTCAGGGAGAAGACAGGACAGTTGTGTTCCCACCAGCTAAGGAACCAATGTTAGAAAGGAAAGGCATTCAGATACATGCTACAATATGGGTTAAGTCCCCAGGGCATCGTGTTAACCGATAGAACCCACACGCTAGTGACCGCACATTGTGGGATTCCATTTACACAAATGGCCCAGAGAAGGCAGAAACGCGCAGGCATGAAAGGGATCGGTGGTTGCCATGTGTGCTGCTTCCGTGTTTTTGTCAGCTTGACAGAGCCTGGAGTCGCCTGGAAAAGAACTTCAATAGAAGAGCTGTCTCCATCACATGAGCCTGTAGGCAAGTCTGCCAGGCATTTTCCCTCTTAATGATCAATGTGAAACGCCCCTCCCGGTCCACTGTGGTCCTGGGTTGGATAAGAAGCAGGCTGAGCAAACTATGGGGAGCCAGCCAGGGAGCAGTGTTCCTTTGTGGCCTCTGCAACAGTCCCTGCCTCCAGGTTCCAGCCTGGGCTCCCTTCAGGGATGGACTGCGTGCAATCCGTAAGCCAAATAAACCTTTTCCTCCCCAAGTTGGTTTTAATCAGTGTTTTGTCACAACAAATAGAGGAACAAACTAGGGCATCTAGGTTTGTGGGTGAGGGGAAATTATCCCACTGTTAGCGGATATGAGAGGCATTCTTGAGGGGCTGAAGTGTTCTATTTTATAAATATACGTCAATAGATATAACAGTATACATATATGTGTATACTATATGTGTACACACGATGTAAACATGATGCATGTTGTTACATGGCTTTGCACGTTGACTGAAAAATCAGTGCAACGGGTAAACTTTATGTTATATAAATTATACCTTAAATGGTTTAGAAGAGATCGTGCTTCAGGGTTGGGTACACTTGCAAGCGCCTCAGTCTTCAGGGCAGGTGTTGTTCCTGCACTGATAATCGGGAGCTAACTAGCAGCTGGTTTCTAAATTTAACCATAAGTCAAACTTACACATCTCAGCTGCTAGAAAGCAGGAGGCTCGCCGTTTGTAAAGGTGGTGTTCTGGTTTCACCCTGTTGCTGTGACTCAACACTCTGAGCAAAAGTGACTTATGGAGGAGAGGGTTTGTAGCTAGTTGTTTTCCGCCAGCCTGCCTGGTCCTGCTCTTTGTTCCTCCCCGCATGCAGCCATGCCAGCCCCAAATAACACACTGAGACTCTGTATTTGATATAAATACTGTTGGCCAGTTCCTAATTCCTTATCAGCTAGCTCTGTCTTAATGATTAACCCATTGCTACTTATCTAAGTATTTCCATGTGGTCATCTCATAGGAGAGCGGCAGGCCAGCATCTGCTCTCTTTCGGCTCTCTATCTTGACTCCTCCTCACTACTTCCTCTTTCCTCCTTGTCTCCTAGCCCCGCCTATCTTGCTTTCCCATTTGCCATAGTGCTTTATTTATTAACCAGTATGAAAAACATATTTACAGAGTAACATCTCCCATCAAGGGTTGATTTGGCTTATGCTTCCTGGTCGCAGCCCATCACCGAAGGGACCAGGGCAAGAACTTGAGTAGGAACTGAAGCCGCAGCCGTGAAGGAACGCGGCTCATTGCCTCACGCACGGACACATAATCTTGAGCCTAGGGAATGATGCCAATCACAGTGGGCTGAGCATGCTCCACCAATCATCCACTACATAATGGACAATCATCAGGCATGGCCACAGGTCAGTGTTCTGAGGAAAAATTAGGTTGTGTCAAAGTCGACAATAAAAATCAACCAGGACAGATAGTTTCTGGTCAAGTCAAATGGAGTGTTAGTTCAACTACGTGTAGGCATGACCTTGATAGATCTACTGGGAATGCTGGAATTAGAAAGGGGTGTTGGACACATCTAGACCTCAGCTAAACCAAGAGCTCTGACTTCCGACCCCCTGTGAACCATGCTTCATACTTTGCACAGATTAATTTCATCTACTTGCAGAAAGTTTTTTCCTCTCAGTTTTTACTGCAAAGACTTGGTCTCGGTCTTCAGGGCTTCAATGTTCAATTCAGTGAGTGGTCAGTGTAGCTACAACCTTGTCACGGGCTTACCATCACTGGAAAGGTGACTGTGCTCCACAGGCTTCAGTGTTTGAACCCTTGGTTTCCTCCCCAGCTGGTGGCGCTGTTTGAGCAACAAGGTGGCACCACCTTGCAGGAGGAGACACACCGTGGGGGCGGGCTTTGAGTTCAGGACCTCAGCACACCTTCCGCTTCACCCCTGGCTTCCTGTTTGCAGGCAAAGATGCAACCTCTCAACTTCCTTCTCCATCAACTGGCCCCCATGTTTCCCCAACCGTCATGGACTCTTACCCACTGGAGCCGTAAGCCAAATAAACCCTTCCTTCTATAAGATGCCTTGGTTGTGGCATTTTACTGCATCAGAGTAACTACTACAGCGATAACACTAGCCTTGTGGATGGCCGCTTTAACTGTTTTATTCCCGTGATCCTGTATGTGGCTATCCCTTTTACAGTATCCTTAATTTAATAAGCTTTCTCACTTGTTAAACAATAGATGGGTTGGGGATGAAAACATAACGGACTTACAGTTTCCTGTCCCTTCCTTAATTCCCCTGAACATTTAAAATTAACCAACACAGGCAGTGCTGCTGGGAGTGGCTGTCATAAAGACATATACGCAAGCAGGCACACACACATTTGATGTATGCGGCACACAGATATAGGTGTAAACATGAATCCTCAGCCAAAAAAAACTGGGAGCAGCCAGTGAAAATTTGTGGCTAGATTTAAATCTCTACAAACAGGTCTTTAGAAAGGACACATTAATGCAAGGTAGGTTTTACCAGGAAACACTCGGCGATAATTCTTCTGTTACAGGTCATACATTACCAGGCAATTAGGATTCCAAATACTCATGGTTGAGGTTCCATGATTCACACACAATTGTTTCTTTTCAAATGACCTTGGTAAAGCTTCAAGGACGTCTAAGGCTTAAGGGATCCCATCAAAACTGCCCCTTGAAATTCCAAAGTATGATTGGTTACTAAGGCACTGTATTACTGCCTCCTGGCAGCGGATACCCAAGTCGTCTTTGAAAACCCATCTTGCCATTTCATCAAGAACAGTATGAAATTGAGCTTGCAATTAAAAGAAAGAAAGAAAAAAAAGCTTCATTCCTCTCCCTTCCTCCCTGCCAACCTCTCGACACAACCAAATTGAGGGTCATCAGGAAATAGGGAGAGAGGTTCTCCCAGATTGCAAAGATGCCTGGTAGGAATATTTCTTAATTGAGCCGTGCTTTCGAGCTGCATGGAATTGTTCTTATTAAAAATTCAATAAGAACAGCAGAGAAGAGCATGGGAGGCTCTTCAAGATCAGAGCTGTGCGAGATTCCCTTAAAAGGCTTACATTAGGCTCCCTGGCTCTGCAGGCAGCATCTCAGGACCCTACCTGTACAAAATGCAGCTTTCAGCCCCTTCCCTGAGGTGCTCGAGATGCTGGCGATCAGCAGGGGCAGCAATGGGATGTTTCCACTATGTTCTTGGAGTGAAGGCTTGCATTTCCATGGAGTGCTGCAGCCAATCTCTCTCTTTTTCCAGCCCGCCCTCCTTAGATCATCACTGTTTTATTCTGTGTCTTGGATGGATGGAGGAGAAGTTGGCATCCCATGGTGGCTTCTCAGGCTTGAGGGTGTGTACACACCGCCTGGAGGTAGTGATGCATCAGGAAGACATTTGGATTCCACGGGCCTGGAACGGAGCCGGAGAGTTTCTATGAGGGCTGCGGCTGCTGTGGGGCTTTGAACCATTCTAAGGGAGAGGCACAATCACCTGCAGTGTACGCCAAGAAATTAGATACGAGGTTCCTTTATTGCATTGTTATTTATCTTTATTTAGATGTTTCTTTGTATAGTCCTGGCTGTCCTTGAACTCACTATGCAGACCAGGCTGGCCCAGCACTCACAGTGATGCACCTGCCTCTGCCTCCAGAGTCCTGGGATTAAAGCTACTTCACAAGTATGTTCGGGCTAGCGTGGATTGGCAGGGGTAAGGCATAGCAGAGAATAAATCATTGTAAGCCAAGCAAGCGTACAGAAACACAAGCAGCTTGGCTGTGCACATTGACTTGGTTCAGTTTGGTGACTTGTCACTCCTGATACTGTCTGCAACACAGGTTTGTTGTGTCTTTATAATGCACCTTGGGTTTTGACAAACCAGCGTGCGGGGAGGGGAGAACAAAACAAAAAGATAGAGATACCTGCCAACTGCATGGGGTTTAGAATTACCATGGAAACAAACCTCTGGGTGTGTCTAGGAGAGATTATCTGGATTGTGTTAATGGAGGTGGAAGATACTCCAAACATGCATGGGCTCCAGGCTCCAGGCAGAATGAGGAAGAGAAGACAAGCTAAGCAACATCATCCCTCTCTCTGCGCTTCTTGACTGTGGACCTAATATGAGCAGCTGCCTCCAGCCCCTGCAGCCCTGGCATCCACCATGATGACAGTGTCCCCTAGACATGAGTCAGCTTCCTTAAGCTACTTTGTTACAGCAAAATAAATGCCTAATAGAGAATATCAAAAAGAGGAGATTGGAGAGAGAGAGAGAGAGAGAGAGAGAGAGAGGGGGGGGCAGGGAGGGAGGGAGGGAGAGGGAGAGGGAGAGGAAGAGGCAGGGAGGGAGGGAGGGAGGGAGGAAGAGGGAGAGGAAGAGGGAGAGGGAGAGGGAGAGGGAGAGGGAGAGGGAGAGGGAGAGGGAGAGGGAGAGGGAGAGGGAGAGGGAGAGGGAGAGGGAGAGGAGACACACACACACACACACACACACACACACACACACAGAGAGAGAGAGAGAGAGAGAGAGAGAGAGAGAGAGAGAGAGAGAGAGATGCTGCCAGAAAGAGCAGTCTTCTCATTTGCATATGGAAACCCTCCTTGTTTGGTGGACGCTTCACCCCTGGCATCCATTAGGCAAGGAGTCTGGGATGTTATGGTGGAGGTTCCACCCAAGCCCTCCTCCCCCATCTCCCTCCAAACCCTGGTGCACCTCAGAAAGCCCACCAAAGATGGCCCCTCCCCCTGGGCACTCCCAGGGTATTTAAACTGCCCCCTAGAAAGCAGACACCTGGTTTTCCAGCCCCTCTTTCCCATCTCCTCTCTGGGGGGGGGGTTGTATTCATTGAACGTGGGCAGTTTCTAATTCATTTTGATTTGGTCTTATTTGGATTGCTGTATCAGCAGAGAGGCTTATCGGGCTGTAGAAACTTTTCACTTCTGACCCTGCAATGCCCCTCAGAAAGAGTATCCTCATTGTCACAGACCTTGAACTCCAGATCCTCCTGCCTCCGCCTCCCTAATGCTAGGATCACAGAAGTGCCTCACCCCACCCTCTTATGAAGCCGTGTTATTGTAGGCTGAGCAAGGACGTGAGGTGGAAAATGTAACAGCATGTCATCATTTTGAAGTTCAGTGTATGCCATGACTACCTGCCTCAGTTTGGAGCTCAGGATTAAAAAGGAATTCTCTCAATAAAAATCACTTGATGAGACTTACTGGAAAGTATCAGAAATATTTTTGCAAACAATAGTATCGTAGATAACAACTCCTTGTTATTGATATTATCCTGCTTGCATTTTCTTTTGCAATGTAACATTTGATTTAAAAACATGTTTTTGACTATGCATGGTCGCACATGTCTGCAGTCCCACCCCTGGGAAACACAAGTAGGGGAACTGTGCAGGAGTCAGCCTGCACTACACAGTGAGCTCCAGGGTAGCCTGGGCTACATATTGAGACCTTGTCTCAAAATGTAACTTTGGAGTTGCTGCAGGTGCATGGGATTTCTTTTGAAAAAGATAACAATTTGTCATTCTGCATGCAAACCAAACTTTGAAATGAGCGCATTCTTTGTACACCAAGCTCATCAACTGGAATGCACTCTGCTGAAGTGTGTATGCAAAGGTGGGAGAGAAAACAGACAAGAACAGCTACTGCCTTATTGCTTAAATAGAAAACCATCTTAAACACCCTGCAAATGACATCCAGACAGTGACAGGTTCTTCTACTGGATGCCCCTCTGAGACAGCTAAGGTGCAGTCCAGGAAGACACCCTTGATCTGCGCATGATGGTGCTTTAAAAGGAAAATAAGATGTGCTAATTTGTGTGGCCATCTGTCTGTCAGTCCATCTGTCCGAGAAGCTTTCTTTCCCTGATGCAGTAAAAGTGGACAACAGTATTACTAAAGGGTGAAAAACAGTGACTCCTGAGGAGTCATAAGGTCCAATCTTGTTCTTTGCAAGGGAAAGAGGCTAGAACAGGAGTTCAGAGCCTCAAGCTTGGTCCCAGTCTGGGACTCGGGCAGACATTATGATTCCTTGAGCCCCTAATTGATTCATGTCACAATGATATCCACTGGACAGGAAAGTTGAGACCACTGATGTAATATTGGCAAGAGTGAGTGTTGTTGGGGTTAACCAAGCACGCTCTGGTTGGATTTGGTGTGTGTTCCATAGCAGGGAATAGCAGGGAATCCATGCCTGATACTGTAAACCCATCTGCACTCACTGGTGTAGTGGTCACCAGTGAGTGCAGAGATTCGCTGATGGAAATGCTCAGCTATACTTGGGACATCTATCCCACCCCCTGCCGTGCTCAGAGAGCATCATGGAAGTCGGCTGAGCAGGAATGTGAGATTTAGAAGATGTGATAAGAGATGTGTGGAATGGGGTCTTCTGGGCAGGACATGGATGTTGCCTTCTTAAACTCAAAGCAGTTGTGATGAAATCGGCATAAGATGGGGCTGCTGTGGATGGTGGGGAGGCTCACAGGGCCACATCTTCCCCACAGCACTTATTTGACGTTGACATTTGATGGGAGAGGGAGATTCATTTTCTTCAGTGCTGTAGTAACTGATAAGTTGCCCATACTGCTATGAGCAAGCTCTCACCAATGCTACTACAAAGATCCCCAATAAAACTCATTGGCTACACACACACACACACACACACACACACACACACACACACACGCACGCACGCACGCACGCACACACACTGAGAGAGGGGAGAGGGAGAGAGGAAGGGAGGAAGAGGGAGGAAGAGAGAGAGGAAGAAGAAGAAGAAGAGAAGGAGAAGGAGAAGGAGAAGGAGAAGGAGAAGGAGAAGGAGAAGGAGAAGGAGAAGGAGAAGGAGAAGGAGGAGAAGGAGAAGAAGTGGAGGAAGAAGAAGAAGAAGGAGGAGGAGGAGGAGGAGGAGGAGGAGGAGAGTAGGAGAAGAAGAAGAAGAAGGAGAAGAAGAAGCATAACACCCCCCCAACCTTAGCACGATTGACTCCATGATGGAATTGCCATTGCCATTTAGGTCATAAAACTCAGCACCACCCACCAAAATGAAAACAAAGACCCAGTTCATGGAAGCCCACAGCTCTGGGGAGTCTCTGAGTGCACTCACCTTGCCTTTTGACTTCCGTAGTTCTGCTTCTGGCTAACTGTTCTTACTAACTGGAGTGTATCAACCCAGGATTTGGTGTTTATGCTTAAAAGGCTCGGGGCTACAGTGGGATTCCAAATACCCAGTGTAGGCTAATAAAGGCTTACATGGGTGTCTGAGCAGCCTTCTCTGGTGGATCCCCCACAACAGAAGGAAGCATGGTTAAGAAGAGAAAGATGGTATGAAAGGAAGGGGGGCAAGAAAGGGTGATGAAGGGTGCCTATGTCTGAAATACATTATGTACATGCATGTGAATGGTATGATGCAACCCCTTCCTTATATGTGTAATTAATATGTAAATGAAAAGTAAAAACTCCCCTAGGTCAACATTAAGAATGGACCTTTCATATATGTCAATGGATGACATATATGAAAGGTCCACATTGATTTAAAAAAAGGAATATGTAAGTCACATTTCAAAACCTTCTGTAATGTCTAATACTTAGAAGCATGCTGTGTGGGAGAGTTGTGCATCCTACCCTTTTGACAATAGATGCCCGAATCATCTCCATGTCCCTCCCACTGAGGCATGTTCTTGTGGCTTTCTCGGTGGACAAGAGGTCCAAACATGACACAGTTACTGTATCGCAGCAGCAGAACCATCCTCCGGGTCACCGTGGAGCAGCCCCCTCCCGTGTGGATTATGTGTCCTATGCCTCCTCTTGTGTCACTGCTCCGTGACCAAGAGAGAAAGGTCCTCTGTGAACAGCAGAGGAGCTGATGAAAGTGAATGCCGTGTGTGGGGTTCTCATTCTGCGTCAATGCCTTCCAAAACGGATGGTTTCTCAGTTTGCTTTGGAAACAAAACCAACTTTCTTCTGTCATATGTGAAGGTCCTTTGCCCATGTCAGAATTTCCCTTCTTTTACAAAACTCTGAATGTGATTTAGTCATTGTAACAGGGCATGAAGTTTCATGAAAGACGAGAGGGGCGGGGCTGCAGCTGAGGCTGAGTGGGATCATAAAGAGAGAGAAGGGCCATACATCCTACAGCTATTT
This sequence comes from Cricetiscus sungorus, assembly GCA_030556225.1. Classification (NCBI taxonomy): domain Eukaryota; kingdom Metazoa; phylum Chordata; class Mammalia; order Rodentia; family Cricetidae; genus Cricetiscus; species Cricetiscus sungorus. Next base: position 1,280,530 of record JANBXA010000391.1, on the reverse strand, counting down.
GCAATATTGTCCGCACCAGCCACCTTTTGTCATCTTTAATAGTGTAGCATTGGCTTCCACTAAGGGGCTGGGCAGTGTCGGTTCTAGACAATCAAAGGACTTGAATGCCAGTGTTCTGAGCACCGTCCAATTGCAGATCACCATGATACATAGCCCATTGCCAGTTCCTGTCACTCATCCACAGTGGAGTCTTCAAACCAGATTCCCTTGGATCTGAGACCAGGGATAAGTAGAAAAGAACCTACGCATATATATTTTCATATGCGAATTTACCCAGACCACAGAATCTCTGCATTATGTACCATACCTGCATATTCCAGTAGGCAATGAATTTGCAGAATACTGGATTGCAAGTATTCAAGATTCCAATATTATAATCCTTTTCTTAGTGTAACTGACATAATTATTGTTTTCAATGAAATCAGGGATTTTCTTTATGCAATCTATTTTTAAGGAGATAGATATGTGCAAGCTTACAGCACACAAGCACCTATCATATAATTACATTCTACTTTTATACTCTGTGCTGTGATTTCCTTTATGTCTTATTGGGGGTTTCATCCAGAAGTTGGATGACTAGAGGGAAAGAAATAGGATTTTTTGTCCATCATAAACATTAGTGCAGTTGGGTTATAGCTATCTTATGTATAAGTAATACTTTTTTGTGTGCTTTCAATCTTCCATTTTTTTTTCCAGATTTAACCATATCTACGCATCCTTTGACTGCAGGTGTGCAACTTGCAGTTTCTGTGTTGTTCTATTTTGAAAGATGTTTGGAGAGGGAGTGTGTTTGTGCATGTGTGTGTGTGCTTGTGTGTATGTTTATATGTGGGTGTCCATGTTTGCATGCATGTATGTTTGTGCATGTGTAGTGGTGTGTATGTGTGTAAGCATGTACACATGTATGAAATGTGTGTGTGCTTATGTGTATCTGAATGGATATGTTCACTTTTAGATTATTTTTGTGTTATGTTTTATGTTATGTTTATTCATGTTAACGAATCATGTGCTATGTTAATTCTTCTATTTGCCATTATTTTAATTGTGTGCATTTCCTTAGTTTATATTGCACTTTAAACAGTATGTTTTACTTCTAAACGCTGCATTGCTTCACCCTCACATCTGAGGAATCAAATTCTGATTTGTGCTGTGTTTCCAGATCTCAGATTATTTTTGTCGTATGACATAGTGGGCTACAGTTTGATCTGTCTGTGGGCTCGTCTTCCCGCACACTTTCATCTCTGTAAGCATGTTATTGCTTTGTAGGCTTCTTATTTTCCTTCCATAATGTTGCAAGGAATCTGATCTCAATAGCTTCTGTTGCCATTTGTATGTGAAATTAGTATCTCTGAATATCTAGGAGTAGGGTGGCTTGGTCGAATGTCTCTAGTCTCTTAGCCTCCTCTTTCTCACTATCACACAATGTGCACACATATGCTAGCCTCCTTTCAGAGTTGTTTGTGGTTCTTATGATGTCAAACCTTTAACTAAATGTGATTTCGCCTCTCTGGGTCAATAAGCTGTTACCACTGGGGGCTTATGTGGCACACACAGCTCCTCCCTCTTCTGGATGTTCACATGGCTCAATAGGTAAAGGCACTTGCCACCAAACCTGACAACCCTGAGTTCAATATCCAGGTTCCTCATGATGGAAGGGTAGGGTCAACTATCTCCAGTCATTCTCCAAGTTCCATATACACAACACATATAGACTCACACAAAACCAACCAAACACAGAATCACTAACTAAATATTGCAGTTATAGCCCGACCTTCTGCTTTCATGGACCTTTGAAGGGCCTTAGGATTCCTGGTTTTGTCTATGACATCAAACTTGCCCCTGTGCCTTCCAGTGAGGTCCCATGAGCCATCTAGGGTCCATTTTCTTCTCAAGTCCACAGACTTCCCATGTGCCTCCCACACTTTCTTTGCACACCACGTGATCCACTGAGAACCTTCACACGTGTCCATTTGAGAGAAGGAGTTTGTGGCAAGGCCTCACTCATCTGATTTTTGGTGTATGCCGCCATGAGGCTTTCATTTTTCTGTATAGTTACTACATTTGTTCCTATGTAAGGATTTCCGAGGATAAAAATGTCATATTGTTACTGTTATCCTTATCTCATCAAAAGCATCCCAAGACTGGCTCACCATCCTGCATAGTTTAAGTGAGCATCCCTTGCTTCCTCACATCTCTGCAGCACAGATCCAGGAGAGTCCCACTTGTTTAGAGCCCCGCAGGTTGAAATCCAGGTGCTGGCTGAGTGTGTTCCCACCCAGAGCCTTGGGGAAGGGATCCTCATTAAAGCACGGTGGGTTGTTGGCAGAAACCAGTTCCCCAAACTCTTGTACTTTCTTGGCATCCTCAGCAACTGTTATCACACACTGGGATTCTAGGAGGTCATTTCAAGGTCTCTTCCATCTTTAAAGTTAAGGATACATCAGTGAATGAGGACCCTGACAGTGAAAAACATAGACGCTGAGAGTACAATAGGTGAATGGATGGATAGATAACCACATATGGGAAGTCCAAATACATATTCAAAGAAAGAGTAATGTAAGAACCAGGCTCAATATTATTGAGAGACTCTTAAGGGTCCATGAATCCTTTTGCATGGACAATGTTACTCAGCTTCTGATGAGGAGCCCAATCCATCAATATCTCTACTATCATTGACTGATGGCCCCTCTAATAGAAGATCTAGACTTATGGGGTGTGAACAGCTAACAAAATGGGTAATGTGTCGCACGGTATGCATGCACCTGTGAAGTGTGAATGAGGAGGTATGCCTTGGGCCATGGCAGCCAAGGCTTCTACCCCTCATCATTGGCATAACTGTTGTAGTGTGTTTCTCTGCTGTTGTGATAAACCAGCATGACCAAAAGCAACTTAAGGGAGAAAAGGTTCGGTTTTGGTTTACTCTTCTGGAGGGAGAGAGTCAGTCATGAAGGGGTGGCAGGAGCAAGAAGATGGCTGGTCACATTTTATGTGGATACAGAAAGCAGAGGGAGAGAGAGAGAAAAGAGAGAA